>JAADXL010000262.1:0-36964 GCA_023337755.1 Pythium aristosporum
CGACCATGGCGCGTTCGCCAGCATCTCCGACCCGCACGCGATCGCGCGCGTGCTGCTGAACGAGCGGCAATACCCACCGCTGTTTCTGCACCGCCAAGTGGTCGAGAGGGACGGAGTCGACAGCGCCGACAACTTTGCCATCGCGGCGCTGTCGCTGCAGCAGCAAGAGCAGCAGAAGCAGCAGCAACAGCAGTCCGCCGGCAAGAATAATACACACAAGCAGGTGAGCGAGATGGTGTGATGGGAAAGGCATAAGGCACATGAAGAAATGAAGGAAAAGGTTGGAATATAGGACTTGTGTTTCGTCGTTCTTCACGCACATCGCTTGCGATCGCGGGTGCGTCGGTCTCTCTCCTCTCGAGTGGGTCGAGTGCCGGTTCCAAGAGGTCTTTTTGCTTCGTAGCGCTCGTCTCTCGTTGAGACTATGGTGGCACATGCAGCATTGAGGGTATCGTGGCGGACTCTCCAAAAGGCCGAGAACACCCAGGGGAGCCAATACTCGGCGGTGGTTCACTCGCTCTCGTCGTCGTCTTCATGGGGTGGATATGAAAACCCAATCACTGGCGGGTGGATGGGTCGTGACGGTACAGCGCTTAGCGCTTGGCCTCGAGCGTCTGCAGGAACGTCGAGCGGATGAGCTCGTCGCCATTCTTGCCGCTAATGACCACGGGCACGGTCTCAGCAAGCTTCGTCTCGAGCGAAATCTTCTTGCTCTGGTAGTCAAAGCTGCGCTTCTCGACCAGGAACGGCGCGGCGTTGCCCTCGGCCTCGGCGTTCGCCTCGATCATCGCGGCCTCGCGCTCGGCGGCCTTGATCGCAGCGTCGTGCTTGATCTTGGCGACATTGACGTACTGCTCAAAGTCCTTTTGGATGGCCGTGAGCTGGACCATGGGCAGCGCCTTGCGCTGCACCGTCTCGGCCGTGGCGGCCGCGACCGCATCTTCCTTGAGCCCCTCGACTTCCTTGATCTTGTTCTCGTTCGTGGCAATGACCTTGGCGATCGTGACTTGCGCCTTGGCCTCGGCGACCGTGCGCATCTCGTCGCGGTGGATCACGGCGCGGGCCTTCTCGGCAATCAGGTCCTGGATCTTGCGCTCATTGTTCTTCTGCAGCGCCGTGAGCTTCTGGGTCTCTTCATTGAGCAAGATGCGCATGCGGTTCTCGTGGTTCTTCTCCTGCTCTTCCATGCGCGTCTTGAACGCCGTCGTTTCTTCAAGCGTCCGCGAGAGCGCAGGCGGCAGCGCCACGTCCGTGACCTTGACATTGTGGATAAAGACGCCGTACGTCTTGAGCTTAATGTTGAGGTCCTTCTTCATGCCCATGGCAAACTCCTCGCGGAGATCGTGGACCTGGTCGTGGCGCACCGAGTGGACGAGTCCTCTGATCGCCTCTTCCGCGAGCGAGTAGAGCAGCTCGTCAAAGCGGTGTGCGCCGAGCGAGTAGACAAAGTTGACGGCGTCGTCCTCGGTGGGGCCGATCTGGAAGCTGATGGAAATGTCAATGTCGACCATGACGTTGTCCGACGTCGGGCAGTAGCGCACAAGGTTCGAGTACGACACGGCCTGCTTGGTCACGACGTGCGAGATGCGGTTCCACGCGGGCCAAAAGACCTTGAGCCCCGGGTCCATCATGCCCACGTGCGCGTTCCACTTTTGCTTGAGCACCCAGAGCCCCGACGGCACCCGCATGAAGGGCGTGAGGACCGTGGGGTACTTGGGGATCAAAACGAGCGGGATGCGCCCGCCTTCGACCGCCTTGTTAAAGACCTTCATGGCGTCCATGGGCTTGGCAATGTCGAGCTGGACGAGGCGGTTGTGGCGGCCCAAGTGGCGCGTGCTGGACTGCGCCGTGGCGGTCGTGGGCGGAGCCATTGCGGTGGTGGATTAGAGGTGTGGCCTGGATGGGGAAGTTGTCGAAATGAGCGTTGGCAAAAAGTTGGGAAAGTTGGCCAGAAGTTGGCCAAAAGTTGGAAGCGCATTTCTTCCTTTTCTACTGGATATTGTGTCCCACGGGGATCTGATGGGGGCGCGCAGAGACGTGGTTTCGGGGCGTAAATTACGACAGGTCCAGTTGGGTACAGCGAAGCTATTCTCGTGGGAAGGATGGTGTCCAACGCAGTGACCATCATTCTGCGAGAACATGAAGCCAACGCTGAAAGAGGTTCACCTCCACGGTGGCGCCACCATGCCACCCATTCGTTTGATGGACTCACAACCATCGAGCGAATCGTCGATGGACGGGATACACGAGGGTCTACCCTTCAGTATCCATACAGTTTTTTTTTTCTGGCGCAGAAGAGCTTGAGCTCATGGCGGGTCTCTTCTGATCCAAGTCGTGCTCACGGAGAGCTGAGATGGACATGACAGAACTGGAACGAGACTGGCTCAGCCGAACGTCAGTTCCGACCACGCATTACGTTAGCCACGCGCTAGGATAAATAGCAGGTTTGTACACTGTGTATAATACAGTTCATACATATATGTATGCATTGCAAGGTGAGGTGATATTAAGTATAGCGACATGAGGAGAGATGCACCAGACCCAACGAGGAGATTCGTTCGGTCAGTCCGGATACGTACGTACCATTCCACTCTGGCCTTTGTGTGGAGTGTGGACACGCGGTCCAGAGGATACGGGTTCCAGTGTCCGCACCCCAAGAAAACAAGACGCCATGCGCCCAACTTGGTGCACATGTCACAGCTGCCTTCGTACTGGTCGTCTAGCTACGTTGGGTTTCAGCACACTAGTACTATGTATTACTCCGTACTGGTCCGTTTTTGTTCCGCTCCCAGTCTCAGCTCCATTTTGATTGATAGGTTCACTCTTTCCAGCGACCATCACTCTCTCAAAGTGTGCCCACTTGATTCCTTCGTAATTTACCAGTGTTACCAACCTCATATAAGTTCCCAGCTTCAAAGCCCACTCGTCTCTTGCACCCAAACTCTCATCATTCCGCCACCAACGTTGGACTCCACATCCCCAACGGAGCTCTTCAAAGGTCCAACAAGAGCTCCTCATTTCCCAATTCCCCCACTCGCACTCAATTCCAACGAACATGGGCAGCCAGCAGAGCCTCCCCGCCGACGAGCTCCCCGGCGGCGCCAAGCACCAGACGCACCTGCAGTACCGCAACACGTGGCGCGTCGACTCGGCCAACCGCCTCTTCGGCGCCTGCTACGACGGCAACACGGTCGTGATCATCAACCCGGGCCGCTCGCCCGTCAAGCCCTACATTCGCGTGCCCGAGGGCACGTACGCGCTCGTCCAGAACCAAGGACGCGACATTGACTGGCACGGCCCCAGCGGCGCGCGGTCGGCCGTGTGGCCGCCCGGGTTCCACTGGGCCTCGCCCTTCACCAAGGTCGCGCACCTCGTGACCAAGCAGTACATTGTCTTTGACACGCCCGTGAAGGGCTGCAAGACGGCGGACGATGTGACCGTGTCCATTGACATGTGCCTCGTGCTGCGCATCATGGGCGACGAGAAGAAGGGCGAAGACCCGGAACTCGTGCGGCGCTTTGTGTACGAGCTCGGTCCGAATGGACTCGAGGTCCAGCTGCGCGCCGCGCAGGACGAGGCCGTGCGCGCGCTCGCGCGAAGCGTGCTCCACACGGAAGTGTACCAGCTCCGCGACGGCACGATGAAGGAGCGGTTCAACACGGGCGCGCTCAACTATCGCACGAACGTGAATGAGCTCTCGGCCACGGACGAGCTCACGACGCCCAAGTCGTTTGAGGATGCGAAAGGCAGCAATGACGGCACGCCCATTATGCCCGAGGCCAAGGTGCTCTACTGCGTGACGGAGGATATCAAGCGCAACCTCAATGCGCAGTTCAACACGTACGGCGTCGAGATTACGAGCGTCGCGATCACGGACGTCAAGCTGCCCGACACGTTCCAGGAGCAAATGCAGAGCCGCACGACCCACTTGAGCGCGATCAAGGAGCAAAACATGAAGCAGATGAGCGACATGCAGCTGCTGCAGTACAAGGAAGAGATTGACATGACGAAGCTCAAGCGGCGCATGATGATTATGGAGGAAGAGCAGACGGGCAAGGCCCAGTGCGCCGAGATCCAAAAGGAAGTGGATCTCATCAACGCCGACGTCAAGCTCGTGCAGGAACAGATTGCGCAGGAGACGCGCGTGCGCGTCAACAACCTGAGCGTCGAGGCCAACCTCAAGATTGCGCAGATCCGCGCCGACACGGAGCGCATTGCCAAGGAGATTAGTGCGCACTGTGACGCCGACATCGACATGATCCGGGCCGAGACGGACGCGCTCGCGCTGCAGCTCAAGGCGCTCGTCGAAGAGCTCCGCGTGAGCGGCGACGCTAAGGCTGCCGAGATTGTCGCGCGCGCCGAGGGCGTTGCCGCCAAGAAGCTCGAAAAGTTCCGCGCGCACGAGCTCAGCATGAAGCGCCTCGACATGCTCGCGTCGCTTGCCAAGAACAAGCAGACGGTCGTCTCGGGTGACACGTCGGGCAGTCTGCTCGCCGATATGCTGGTCGCGAACCGCCAGCAGGGCGTGCTGCTCAACGTGGACGCCGAGAAGGACGGCACTGCGGCGAGCTTTAGCTTCGTCAAGTCGTAAGGCGACCTCCGTCCCAACGCGGATCCCTCTCGTACACTCCCACGGCACTCGACGCGCCTTTTGATTTCTCGACACCAGACTGCATGCACACGCTCGTGAGCCAGCCACCAGCAGCTACCGCAAGAAACCTACTGCAGCCACCATCTCCCTCCGCTCGATTGGAAAGCGTTGGTCCACGACCTCAGGAGCTGACGTGTCGATGGTGAAGAATTCAGACGAGAAAGACGAACTCCCCCAGCAATCAAAGCTGGGATTCGATGCCTGAGTTTTGCTATTCGACCCCCATTACGAACACACGTGCCTAGTACTGCAGGCCAGATCGAAAACAGATTTCAAAACACTCTTTCTGTATCCCCTTTGCATCGAAAACTACTACGTAGTAGTCTTCCCTGACTGCGTCGTCCAATGCTCACTGACTGGCCTTGGCGACCGACGGCTTCTGCAGGTGCTTGAAGCGCAGGTATGCGTGGTCGTCGCCCGTGCGGTCGCGCACGCATCGATCGAGCCGCGGGATGTGGATCCCGAGCACGTCGTCCAGGTAACTCTTGTCGCTTATCTGGAACGCGTCAAACTGGTCAATGGGTGCGGCCGCGAGCGCCAGTTCTAGGCCTGGCCGCACGACGAGCCACTGGGCCGCAATATCGTTGTGGGTGCGGTCCGACTTGACGAGAAACTTGGCGTACACGCGCTCAAAGGTCGCCGGCAGCCACGCGAGGATCTCTTCGCGCTTGCGCTCGAGCCGCAGCACGGATGTCTTCCAGATGGCGAAATTGCCGGCGGCCGCCGACAGGAGGATCTTGAAAAACGTCGTGAACCGGAACGGCGACTGCGACTTGGCGACCTGCTTGGCCCAGTTTTGCTTCCACGCCGTCTTGTCGGTTGGCGGGCTGCTGCTGCTGCTGCCACGGAGTGCTGGTGTGGTGCCTCCACCACGTGGAGCAGCCGACGACGCCGATGACCCCGACGACGACGGCCGAGACGCCGCAGCCGCAGCCGCAGGAGCCGCTTTCGCAGCAGGGACGGACGATGCGGCCGTGGAGGCAGTTGACGACGTCGTGGTGGACGCTCCAGATGAAGAGGGAGTTGATCCAGAGGCAGGGGCCGATCCAGAGCCAGAGACGGGGGCAGCCGTAGGAGCTGAAGACGAAGCGCCAGCGAGCTTCTCAACGTCGGCAATCTGCACCACCGGTGCACGCCCCACGGTTCGAATGAGGTAGAACGCGGCCACGCCGACACCAGCGACCACACCGGCGATCTGCACGCGCTTCCAAAACAGCTCGAGATCGAAATACTCTTTCCGACACGCCTCCACGAGCGTCACGTGCATCTTGAGCCGCGAGGCCGTCGACTTGAGCAAATTCAGTACATTGTCGGTCGCGCGGTCCGGGGCCCGCTCGACTTCGCGAATAACCTCACCACGCGTGCCATCGAATTCGTGCTCGAGCATGTGCTGCACGCCGTGAGCCTGTGGTGGCGACTGCGGCGGCGTCGACGATGCCTGGCCATTGCCGTTCTCCAGCGAGGCCACGGCCGTCTTGACTGTCATCTTCTTCTTGGTCTTGCTCGCGCCCTCGCGGTCGTCGTGGGGGACGTACATGGTGTAGATGAACGGCAGGTCCTTGCGCGGAATGACCTTGCTGAGGTTCCAGCAGAGCGCGCCGTAGGCTCGCGCAAAGTCGTGCACCGTGCGGAAGTCGTCCACCTTGTTGAGGATGAGTAGCACCTTCGAGTTCATATCGCGCAGCGAATTCGTGAGCACGTCGAGCGTCTCAAAGGTCGTGCCAGGCTTGTCCGGGTCAAACATGACGAGAATGACGTCGGCACGGTCGGCAAACCACTGCACGACCTGCTTGAAGTCGTACCCGCGGTCCGTGTCCGTGCGGTCGGTCGAGGCCCCGGGCGGGTCGATCATGCCGGGCGAGTCGACAATCATGAGCCCGCCCTGGTCCAGCAGCGGCGACTTCTCGACGACCTTGAGCTCGACCTGCGACACGAATTCGCGGCCAAAGAGCCGCTGCACGTCGCCAAAGCCGTACTTGGCGTGGCGCACGAGCGCCGATCCGTCCAGTCGCTCCTCGCGCTGGCCGCCCACGAGCACCGTAAAGGTACAGTCCGTGGGCGCGCGGCCCGTCTTCTGGACTTCTTGCTGGAGCATGTGGTTAATGAACGTGCTTTTCCCAGACGAGTGGTTGCCCAGCACGAGCACCATTGGGACATTGACCGTGTCAAAGGACGGGAACTTGGCCTGCTGGCGGAGCTTCTCGAGGCGCTTGTAGATGTCGATGACCTCGGCCTGGATCATGCGGTTCACTTCCCCAGCGACCACGACGTCCGAGGCCGGCGCCGCGGCGCTAGCGGACGTGGAGGGCGCCGACATGGTCCTAGGAAGCTGTAGGGCCCGAGTGTCTTTGCCACCTTACTTGAAGAAGTCGCCACCAGAGGCTCTCTTATAGGGAGAGATGGCTCTCTTTGTATCGGGATGTCACTAAATGTCACTCAGTTAATATATTGTGGCGTATGTGTCACTATTTGAGGCACATACTGTGGGAGATTGTGCCACTAGTCCATGAGCGCTGGTGCCCAGTCAACCAAGGTCCTCGAAGCGGCATCTTCAGTGCCACCGCCATCTCTGATCGCCTCGCGCTTTCGCTCCGTGTGTGGGCGTGGATACAACAGACAACAAGCAGAGTCTAGTTCAGTATGGTGAAGCGCAAGGCCCTGTCGTCCAAAGTGGGCGCGAAGAACCAGGCGCAGGCCGCGCAAAAGAAGAAGAAGCTGCTGGCTGACTATGGCGCGTTCGAGTGGTCGGCAGGCAAGAGCGGCAGCGCCGGCGACGTCATCGCCTCGGATTCCGAGAGCGACAAGGATGATGACGATGAAGCTGTTGACGGCGAAGGCGCGGTGGACGGGAGCACGGACGGCGACGACGAAGACGAGCAGGAGACGGCCCAGGAGAAGCGCATGCGACTCGCCAAAGAGTACTTGGGCAAGATCACGGAGCAGGCCATGGACGACAATGATGACGACGACGAAGACGGCGCGCTCGTGGACGAGCGAATCGGAGCTCGGCTCCATCAGGACGCGCTCGACGCCATGGGCAAGCTCTTCAAGCAGGTCGCGAGTGAGTTCGAAGAGTTCGAGTTTGATACCGACTCGGCGCGGTTCCTCAAGGGCCACCGACTTCCCGTGACGAGCGTGTGCCTGTCTGAGGACGGTAAGACGGCCTTTTCCAGCTCTAAGGACGGCGCGATCCTCAAGTGGGACTTGCCCACGCTCTCCAAGACCAAGCTCGCGCTCCCCAAGGACGACGTGTCCAAGGCCACCAAGGACCACGAAAAGTGCGTGCTCGCCTTGGCGTTGAGTTCCGACGGCAAGTTCCTCGCGAGCGGCGGCCGCGACAAGTTGCTGCGTGTGTGGGACGCCGACCAGGGCACAGTCGTCGAGACGTTCCAGGGCCACCGCGACGCGGTCTCGGCGTTGGCGTTCCGCCAGCGTTCGCACGCATTGTTCTCGGGCTCGTTTGATCGCTCGATCAAGCACTGGAACCTCACCGAGATGGGGTATGTGGAGACGCTCTTTGGCCACCAGAGCGAAGTCCACGCGCTCGACGCGCTGTACAAGGAGCGCGTTGTGAGCAGCGGCCGCGACCGCAGCGTGCGCTTCTGGAAGATCACGGAAGAGACACAGCTCGTCTTTTACGGGAACTCGGGGTCCATGGACTGCGTCAAGATGGTCAACGACGAGTACTATGTCACGGGCGGCGACGACGGCTCACTGTCGCTGTGGTTCAACGGCCGGAAGAAGCCCGTGTACGTGGTGCGGGATGCCCACGGCGCTGGCAACTGGATCAGCAGTCTGGCAGTCATGCCGAGAACGGACCTCGTGGCGTCGGGATCGTGCGACGGCAAGATCCGCCTGTGGCGAGCCGATCTCTCGGCACGTACGCTCTCGCAAGTGGCCGTGATCCCGCAGCAAGGGTACGTCAACGCCATGAGCTTTGATTACAAGGGCCGCTTTCTGCTGGCCGGTGTGGGCCAGGAGCACCGACTCGGGCGGTGGCAGCGCCTGAAAAGTGCCAAGAATGGACTGGCGCTCATCGCGCTGCCCAACGTTGGCGTGAAGGACGAGGACGAAGAAGAAGACAGCAGCAGTAGCGAAGACGAGCAAGAGGAAGAGGCTACAGGCGACCAGGACGAAGATGACGATGAGGAAGACGAAGAGGAATAGATAGATTTGGTATTTCGGTAAGGTTGCTGGTGCGTTTCTCTATCTGTGTGGAAGGAGCATAGTTAGCCCAGGCGGAAGGACGAGGCCCCACCGGGCGGCGCGTGGATGCGCGTGATGCGGCGGTCCGTGAGCACGTTGCCGGCGTTCTGGTTGGACCCCGTCGCGTACGCATTCGACGAGCCCTGGCGCGTGCCGGCTGCCGCTTGCTGGGGTGGTGGCTGTTGGTATTGTTGAGGCGGCTGCTGTTGGTGGTGTTGGTAGTGGTGTTGATGCTGTTGGTACGGCTGCTCCTGGGGGTGCTTGCTGTACGGGTTGGTCTGCTCGGGCGTCTCACCCTTGCGGCCACTGCCGCGGCGCTCGTAGCCGGCAAACTGAGACTCGCCATTGCCACCGCCATAGATAAGTGAGCCGACACTCGAGCCGCCTCCGGGGGGCGCGTGGAGCCGCGTGCTGGGCTTGTCGCGGATAAAGTTGTCGACGTTCTGCGAGACTTGGTGGCCACTGCGCGACATGGTTGGAGTGTGAGAGAGGTGGAGGGGGAGGAAGGGGAGAGGTGCTTGGTGGCGGATTGCGTTGTGAGGTCTGCGGTTGGGCTGTTCAATCGTGTGCTCCTGTTCCACACGAGGACAATGAGTGCGAGAGGATAAGGGACGACCTGCCTCTATCAATAGAGGCACTGGCAAAGAGATGCGATCCAAAACAGTTTTTGACTCGCTCGCTGGGAATACATGAGCCATGCGAGTGAGTTTGGATCGCATGAGACAGGGGATGGGTTCACTAGCATCAAAATGAAGTTGGCTACACAAGATACATGTGACGGGGAGTCATGACAAGGTACGTATGTTTCCAGGTTCAGTTATGCAAAGAGGCAGAGCATACACCGTCTTCTCTTGATCTTTTTTGTGTTGTGTTGATTGGCGTGTCGAGTGCCGTCTTCTTCTTCTTCATTCTGTCTCCGCCGTGGATGAGATCCTGCGCCCTTCCATGCTTACTCGACCTCGGTCGTGTCAGCGTTGATGTTCATATCGAGCTCCTGGCCAGTGATTCGCTTGTACATGGCGAGTACGTCCTCCGAGGTCGTCTCAAAGTGGCTCGTCGGATCGTACGACTGACTGATAAAGCAATTGTCGGCAACGCCATCGGTCGTTGGCTCGTACATGTCCGTGACTGCATCAAAGCGATCCAGGTACGGGCCGAGAAGGTTCACTCCCACTTCAATCTCGGCAAGCGGGTTCTCCGTCTCGACGACCGTGCTCACGATCGCGACGTACATGCCCTTGGCTGCGACCATGTGGGCATGCGAGACCACGCACACGTAAATGTCGTTGCTGCGGTTGGCCTGGGCGGCCGGGATGATGATCTGGAGCGACTCTGAGTCGTTCGTGTTGGGCACGGGGTGGTTGAGCACGAAGATCGAGCGCACCGCCTTGCCAGTCTTGCGAAGCTTGGACGAGGGGAAATACGACGGGTCGCCAATGATAAGCTTGCCCTTGGCGACTTCGTTACCGGCGCGCACACCCCAAGCGCGGCCGTTCTCGTCAAAGAGGAGCTCATCGACGCCGCGGTTTAGCATGAACGTGCCGCCGTGGATCGCACAGAGCCGCGAAAAGCCTTCCGGAAGACCGCCGAGACCGTAGATCGGGTAAATGTACGGCGACTTACCGTAGCGCTCGAGCGAGTACGCGTACAGCTTGATCGCGCGCACCGTGTCAATGGCCGGCTTGGAAATGTAAGAGTCGTCGCGCATGAGCGCCATGGCGTGGCCCACAAAGCTCTGCGTGTTGGCATCCACGCCGTACTTTTCATAGACCTCGCTCATGGGCACTTTGAAGAGGTCAAGTCCTTCAAACGTCTTCGGGTCGTCTTCTTCATAGTTGTAGATAAACTTGAGGAGGTTGCGGAACTTGCGCTTCTCGAAAATGCCCATGAGCGACGACTTGAGCGCCTCCTCGGGCGTGGCTGGTACCTTGTACGTCTTGCCGCCTTTGAAGACGTAGCTGCCGTCGACGTTCTTGAACTCGAGGTACCGCGTGACCTTGGTGTGGAGCAGCATCTTGACCAGCTTGCCGCAGGCCATGATGAACTTGGGGATGAGATCAATGTTGTAGTCGCGGTTCGAGCCCAGGTCGCTGCGCGGCTCGACGCCCGGCTTGAACTTGCCGTAGAGGTTGGTCAAGTTGAGCGACGCGCACTCGCCGCCATAGTACTGGTTGCGGTCCACGTGGAGCACCTTCTTGCCGTTCACGGCGAGCAGCCCGCTGAGGATGCACTCCTTCAGGCCCGTGCCCATGACGATGGCGTCGTACTCGCCGTCGGCGAGCGCCTCGGTGCCCGCGGGCAGCCACGCAAAGTCGAGCTTCTTCTCCTCGTCCATGGCGGTCGGTTTCTTTCTTCTGGGGGTGGAGAGAGAAAATGGCCCCTTCGGTCCTCCAGGTTTCTCGAAAATCTTCTTTGGATTCGAGCATAACAGTGACAGAGCTTCAAGCGCACCGGTTCCTAACAGGATAAGCGACCAGTACGGAATCTATTCTACTCTGTCTATGTAGACAGTATGGTATCTTGATTTCGTACTGGTTGATTAGCTGATTTGGTGGGTTCTAGTTGCCGGGTTTATTCTGTAAGCGGGTTTTCGGAAGCTGAAGTACCCAGACCCGTAGACCCGGAAACCCTTCGTGGGCCAATTCCTCTCCCCCACCACATGCCCACCGCCGCCACACCATGTACTGCGGCGACGATGTGGAGGCGGTCGTGGGCGACGTGGGCACGAGTCTGAGCAAGTTTGGGCTCGCGGGGGAAGACACGCCCAAGCTCGTGGTGCCGTCGGTGGTCGCGCACAAGGTCGGGTCGCCAGAGGACGCAGCGGCGCCGTCGCCGTACCTCGTCGGCGATCTCTTTGCCGTGCGCAATGCCGAAGTGCTGCGGCCAATGGAGGCCTGCGCCATCACCAACTGGGACGCGCTCGAGCAAATGTGGAAGTACGCGTTCGACAACCTCTACGTCAACTCGACGGAGCACCCCGTGATCACGTCGGCGCCGGCGTGCTTTGCCAACGACGCGCTCACGAGCGCCGCCGCGCGGGACGCCGAGAAGTACATGGAGATGATGTTTGAGAAATTCGACGTGCCGTGCTTCTACATTGCCAAGGACGCCGTGCTCGACGCGTTTGCGTTTGGCAAGTCGTCGGCGTTGATCGCCGAGGTCGGCGCCGGCGCGACGCGCGTCGTGCCCGTATTTGACGGGTACCCATTGCAGCGGCCGTCGCAGTACTCGAGTGTTGGCGGCGAGCGAATGTCCGAGTACCTCGCGCATCTCGTCGCACAGCGTGACGGCGCACCGCAGGTGCGGCCGCGGTGCTGCTTCTCGCGCAAGGTCAATGCCAGCGGCAAGCTCGAGACGACGCTCCTGCCGGAAGACAAGATTTCCCCGCCGTTCATTCCGGCGTCTTACTACCAGTACATGCGGTCTGAAGTGTTCCGCGACATGCGCGAGTGCGTCGCGACGACGCCATCCAAGCCGCTCACGGAAGAGAAGCTGCAGCAACACATTGCTGAGGAACAGCGGTACGAACTACCCGACCGGCAGGTACTCACGCTTGGCCGCGAGCGCTTCCAGGTCGCCGAGTTCTTGCTGCACCCGCGTGCGTTTGACGACGCGCTGCCGGGCATCGTCAAGACCGAATCGACCGCGACGCCGACGTCGCCCAGCCGCTCACTCGCCAAGGGGCTTCACAAAATGCTCTACGACGCTGTGCAGTTGTGTGACGCTGATCTGCGTCGCGATATGCTCAGTAATATCATTCTCTGCGGCGGCGGCAGCGTCATGACCGGACTCACGGAACGACTCCACGCGGAGCTGACGGGCATGGTGCCGAGTTCGTTCAAGGTGCGGTTCACGAGCGTCATGAAGATCGAGCGCCAGTTCAGCTGCTTTATCGGCGGCTCGATTCTCGCGTCGCTGGGTTCGTTCCAGCAGCTCTGGGTCTCGCGCCGCGAGTACGACGAGGTCGGCGCGCACCGACTCTGCGCCGAGCGGTTCATGTAAAACAGCGTACTCTGCTAACCTCCATAAATCTACCATTGCCTCCATACCCATACGCATTCGTTTTGGCGCGCTTTTCCGTTGGACAGAAGCTTCAACGGTCTTCAAACGGATGTTAGCGGATGTTGAAGAATGTTACGACATTTAGGAACTGATAATATGTTGTATGTTAACGGGTGTTAAATGGAGGTAGAGACACTATCTTGAGATTTTTGGCGCGCGAGTTGTTGGAAAGACGTCCGTCCGTCTGCGTTGGCAGAGAAGCACCTCATAGCCGCGCGACGCTCCGCCGTTGCCCGTGTTTCCTCGACAAACCACCGCGGTCCGCTCGCTCAGTCTCCGCCTGATCGATAGCGCCAAGTGAGATCTATCCGTACGTGGCGTTCACTCCTCTAGACATGGTGTTGCCATCGAGAAACGGCGCCGCAAATGTGCCGCAGACGCCCGACCGACAGGGGTACTACCAGGCCGGCAAGGGCAACATCCTGAACCATTTCGCAGGGCTCACGACTCCCGGCATGCCCGGTAACGTGGACATGGACCGCGCTATCGACAGCGCGACGTCGTCGCTCGTGGACAGCTCGGCATCGACGGCAACGGCCATGGCGCCTTCGCCCGTGGACAACAACCAACAGTCAATGAACGTGATCGCGGCGTCGGACGACGACCACGTCATGGAGGACGCGAGCAGCAGCAGGAGCAGCGCGCTGTCGCGGTCCAACAGCGGCAAGCAGTCTCGCGAAGTGTCGCTCTCGCTGTGGAAACTCGAGCGCCAGCAGGCAAGCGAAGGGGCCAAGAAAAAGAACGGAATTCCACGCAGCAATAGCTCGTCGGGGCCACGCGGCTCGTCCCGGATCAGTTCCCGAGAACTGCGCGGATCGATGGGGCGCGATCAATCCGCACCGGACGAAGAAGAGGACGACAACAACCAAAGCGACTCGATGTTTGCGATGCACATCTCGCCGCCTCGCCGTCAGCGGTTGGCTTCGTCACGACGATCAACGCTGGAGGTGGATCCCAACGCGACCAGTGAGGTACGTGGGGACGATGATGATGACTCTGCCGATGCAACTGTGTGGGTACTGATGAAGATGGTATTCTGATGCGTAGAACCGCCCGAATGGATCGAATGGCCCTCGCATGCTCCACGGAGTCGCATTGGACGCGTCGTTTTCGAGCGACAGTTTCTCGCTGCTGTCGTCGATGGAGTTTCTCTCTCGGGATCTCGAAGAGGACGAGCGTGCGAGCAAGTCCAAGTCGGACAGAGAGCGAGCTTTTCTGTACAAGAAGGTACGTCGGTCGAGAAAGTCTCCTTTACTCCACGCCTAGGTGCTGAGTCGTTTATCATTTTGTGTATTCCCTCACCAGCGGTACATGGACGTGTACGGCCTCGCAGTCGGTCTCAGCCGCCGCGTCTTTGAGCTCGAGCATGCCCGTTCAAAGCTACGTGGCAGCAACAGTGCGACGGCGACCGACTTTGCCGGTAGCAACGCCGACGAGCTTCGTCTCGAGTCGCTATGTCGAGAAGTCGACACGCTCTCGAAAGAGCTCCGTGAGCGCGATTCGATGATTGCGAGTCTTCACAATGAGCAGCAAGAGTCGGTGCGCACGCTGAATGAACTCAAGAGGTCTCAGGCACAGGCCAGCGACGCTGCAGCGTCTCAGTCTCCGCAGGTCAAGCAAGCGTACGTCGCGCAGTTGGAAGAGCACATCGCGCGACTTGAGCGAGAGCATACAGCGTCGGGCGAGCAGGTTCTCGATATGGGTGTCACCATATCGGCCATGGAGCAGCAGCTAAATGCGGCCAAGCTTGAGCGCTCCCACATGGAGAATTCACTGCGGCAGACCGAGCAACAACTCGAGGCGGTGCACACGCAGTGGCTCAAGGAGAAGTCGGATTTGCTCGAGGCTATGGACGACACGAAGAAAAAGCTGACGATCGAAGGCGAGAAGGTGCGACGCGAAAATCTGCAACTCAAAAAATCGCTACAGCATCATACTGATTCAGAGAAGCAACTGCGGTCACTGGCGGAGGGTGCTCAGCGCACTTCGGAAGATGCCAAGAAGTACATCCAGTCACTCGAGGCACAGCTCCAACAAGCACATGCTCGCATTGAGTCGTTTGGGGAGACCGAGAATCAGCTGGCAGCCGTGCAAAATCAGCTTCAACGCGCACATCAGGAGCTGGAGGCGGCGGTCTCAGAGTGCGATCGCCTTCGCCACGAGCTCGCAAGCGCCCACCATCAGTTGAAACAAGCCAATGCTGAATTCCGTGGACGCATGGTGCAGCTCGAGAGTCGCATTTACCAGGCCGAGATTGTGCGTCGCAGCTTGCACAACAAGGTGATGGAACTCAAGGGTAACATTCGGGTCTTTTGTCGCGTGCGACCAGTGCTGCGGCACGAAGTGAAGGCGAACGGCAGCGTCGAGGTGCGTGGGAAACATGGTGGTAAATGTGTATTGTTGGTGCCAACGTACTTAAGTTTTCTAGATCTTCAACTTCCCCGACTATGGTGGAGAGCGCCGTCAGATCGAGCTCATTGCCGGCCCGCGATCCCACGTCGGCTATGGCCAATCGGGTGGTCGTGAGACGGTGAAAAAGTATCCGTTCGATTTCGACCTCGTGTTTAATGGCGATTGCGGTCAAGAGGATGTCTTCTTGGAAGTCTCAGCGCTTATTCAGTCGGCGCTGGACGGCTATGACGTGTGTATTTTCGCGTACGGGCAGACTGGGTACGCATTTACAGCTTCTCTTACTCTGCCATTGTGAACTGTTTGAGCTGACACCCACGTCGTTAATTAGTTCGGGGAAAACGTACACAATGCAAGGCGTCACGGATCCGGATGATATGGAACCGTCTCCCCACATGGGTATCGTGGGTCGCGCGATCGCGCACATCTACGCAACGATCGAGGACTTGCGTTCAAGTGGGTGGGACTTCGGTGTGAGTCTGGAAATGATTGAGATTTACAACGAGACCCTACGAGACTTGCTCGCAACGCCAGCAGTACGTGCATATCCGTTTCTCGATCGAGTGATGATGGCGCTAACGATTGTATGTTGTGTGTAGGCCGCGGACAAAGTGGATCTACGACTCGATAGTGACGGCAAGCCGACTATTACCAACTCGTGTGTTCACCCAATCGAAAATGAGCGTGCGGCATGGAATCTCTTGCAGAAGGCGCTTGGGCGCCGAGCAACGAAAACAACCAACATGAACGATCGGTCCTCTCGAAGTCACTGCGTGATCTCTTTCAGGTTGGTCTATTGTGGTTCACTAGGGGGCTCTGCTTATCCTGAGATTCATTTCTCTTCGATTCGGTGTGTAGGCTCAATGGTGTCAACTCGTTAACGGGAGACCGCCGTTCAAGCGTCGTTCACTTGGTTGATTTGGCGGTGAGTGCGCGAGTTCGTCATGAGGATGATGGAGATGAGTGGGGATCTAATAATGCTGCTTGAAGGGATCCGAACGGTTATCCAAGTCGGGAGTCGGCAACGACCGTGAGATGTTGAAGGAAACGCAGTCCATCAACAAGAGCCTGTCCTCGTTGGGCAATGTCATGGTCGCCCTCGCCAAAAAGGTACGGACATCCAACGAGACACCTCTAGCATCGCCATCCTCACGTTCATGTCCTTTGCTCTTTTCATCAGTCGGCCCACGTCCCGTTCCGAGACTCGAAGCTGACGCATTTCTTGAGTCCATCGCTGGGGGGCGACAGCAAGACGCTGATGATTTGCAACCTATCGCCGCTCTCACAGCACCGAGAGGAAACGCTCAACTCGTTGCGTTTCGCCAAGACGGTCAACTCGTGCGAGATCGCCTTCCCTTCGTACGGCAGTCGGTCTTGAAAGAAGCTCAAAATGTAGTAGACCTAGTGACTCGTCCTTGTTTCAAGTATGCAAATCAAGTGGTTTTCAATCCAAAGCCTCACTTTCGGGTGGATCCTCCAGACTGGGACGACTTATACATGAGTGTGAACTCTCAAGGATCACATGCACTGTTACTGCGATTACGCTGCCTGCCCAAAGTCACTTGTGTCGGTCAACGGCTGCGAGTATGCGGACTGGAACAATGCTTCTTCAATGTACTCCTGTGGGGAAACCAAATGCACAACTACGTTAGACATCGTCTCACCTCGTGGATATAAGCACAAGGCGTACCATCTCCAAGAAGTCGCACAGCGCCTGGGACGAGTACGGCTCAAACGCCTTGTGGCTCAGTACGCGCTGCAAGTACGTTTCGAGCTTGGTCTTCATGGGCGTGGGGTGGCGCTTCCACGAGAGGAACTTGCGCTCGTTGTCATCCTCTGGGAGCGGACACGCGGCTTTCACTTCGGCGGGCAGTTCTTCGTGGAGCGCCGCAAAGTCGCCGTACTGACGCCGCAGCGTCCAGCGATCGTCCTCGGTGCGGACGACAACCTTGTACGAGATGAAGTGGGTCTTGCCCCACAGTGAGGTCGTTGAGGACGGGATCGTGGCCGAGATGGCACCGCCACGCGTGACGCTGTGTGCGCTGGCGCGGCTCACGGCCGAGAGCGTCGTGCGGTCAAGCGGAAGCAACGGCGGCTCCTGCTCAACCGGAAGCTGGTGTTTCGGCCTGTTGTGGGAACGCACGTCGTAGTTTCCAAACGTGCCGTAGCTCGAGAGTGGGAATTTGAACCCCGTCGTCGAGTGGAAGAACGCGGTCGGCGTCGAGAGCATCGGGATGTCAATGCAGTCGCTAGTCACGGAGGTCGCCTTGAAGAAGCACGACGAGCCGAGAATTGCCATGCTCGAGAACGCCAGTGCCGCCATGGCGACAACAAGTGTCGAGGGCGCACTGAGATCGAGCTGCGTGACATGCTAAAGAATACTCCACTCGTTAGGAGGGATGGCTGATTATATAGAAGAGTAGGTGGATTACTGTACCTCGTGGGTGAAGAGTTCAACCGAGGCGTGGATCCAGTTGAACATCCAAAAGACGCGCAGCAAAAATGATGGCGTGCGGCCTCTACGATGCTCCATCCAAAGCAGTCCTGCCGAGACAAACTGCCAAGGGCGACAAGGTCAGTGTGAGAGGGTTGGATACGAGACGATCGTGATTTGGCAGAAGTACCCATGCGATCATTTGGAAGAGAGAGTGGCTGGACGAATTGGCTGGAGACCCACGTGGGATCGGCGAGCGATCGTGCCACGATGCGCCACTGAACACGTCAATAATCCAGTGGAGCGAATGGACGAACACGAGCACGAGCGACGAGGCAAGCTTGACGCAGAACTGGCCAAACCACAAGCAGATACATGAGCCGTCCGAGAGCTTACCAGAGTACCAAGATAAACGGCGGTCCATACATCGAATGGAAACGTAATCTCCGATAGGTAGGTCATCGGCAGCGGCTGCAGCACCTGCACACCATAGGAGAAGCCGACAATCGCAAACACGACGTCTACGAGTGCGACGAGGCCGCTCGTTGGGTGGGCGTCGGTCATCGTCGTGTGGTTTAGCCGTTGCTGCTCCCAATCAGCCCGCGTCCACAGCAACAACCGAGGTCAAGCCAAGCGAGATGGGGAAGAGAGCGCTGCTGTTCTGAACCTCCATTCTTGTATTCCTCTGGGCACCTGCGACGCATCCATCTGCTTTTGCTGGCCGCTGTCCATTCCGCGAAATGATTGAGCTGCTAGCGATGAGGAAGAAGTGAAGCTATTTGTATATTGGCCAATTGAAGTGGACGTCAACATCATTTATATCCAATGAGTGAGGTGTAGAACTCTATTTCAGCCAATAGAAATAGATCAATGATGTGATGTGATAGCAAAAGTCCCGCAGCGGGAGAGACGCCGGAGCTGGAAAACGAGTCTGTTCTCACGTGCATGAGGTGTGGTGGCGGTCGCAGTGCTGTGCGGTAATGGCCATCGCGCATCGTGTTGAAAGAGGAAGAAGGTTGGTTTCGCTCACTCGACGGTTCAGTCGCGCGACGCCCTTTCACGACCACGAATAGTTCTCATTGGTGGAAATTAATAGATCTGCCGTATGATTGGATGGAATTCGGATATACCCGCTTCAACTTGTGAAGAGCTCAATTCCCACCCCCAAGCACGGTGAGATTCGTGGCAGGCGACCATGGCGGCCACGTCCATGATGAAGGAGTACGTCAAGCGGCAGCTCAAGTACTGGGTCGACAACTTCAAGGACGACCAGCTGCCGCGCGATTTCAATGCCAAGGGCTTCTCGCGTCCGCAGATCACGCTCCACAAGATCAGTACGTTTCTCCTCATTTCTCTCTCTCCCTCTCTTCGTCTCTATTACTCAATCTTTCTCTCTCTCTCGCTCTCTCAGCGCTCAAGCCCGACAAGATCGCGGCGCTTCTCCACGTGCCGGCGCCGCTCATCGTGACGCGCGCGACGTGTTCCGAGCTCACAATCAAAGTGCCGTCGTGGCAGCTCGCGGAAAAGTTTGTCCAAGAGCCGCTGAGCCTGCGGCTCGGCGATCTCTTTGTCGACGTCAAGCACGTGGACGAGTGCGACGACCACGTGCGTCGCGATTCGATTGCGCGTGCACGGGCAGCCAGTATGGAGCCGGACCCGCTCGGCTCGATCGCGTCCATGTACCAGTTTGCTTCCGTCATCCACGAGCGGCTCGAGCTGCTCGTCGAGAACGTCTACCTCAAGCTCTACGAACAGCAAGCACTGCGTGTGCGCGTGGAGCTATCCCACTTCCACGCACGCACAACAAACACCATGTGGCAGGACATGCGCGACCTCTCGGACTGCGTCGACCGCTCGCCCGATGGACTGCTCAAGACGCGGTTCAAGTTTGTCTCGGCGCAGTGCAGTATCTACCTCCACGAGACCCATGAACCCGCCGCGGGTGGCACTGCCACACCGCTGCGGCTGATGCGCGACCATGCGATTGCGATGCGCGTGACATTGTTTGGCCACCGCAGGGCCAAGCACGACGCATGGGACATTCTGTCGCGGGTCGTGGATCTCAATCTCGAGACACTGCCGTTTGACATGGACACGACGCAGGTACAGCAGGTGTTTGCCCTGTGTGGGACGCTTGCGCGGTGGATGCACGAGGCCAGCGTGGCGCAGAGTGGCGAAGGAGGTGCCGCCAGTCTGTTGCCCCACCAGATCGAACGGGCTCCTGTGTCGCCGACTCGAAAGCCAGGCGCGGCCTACGAGAAGAACCCACTGAAGAGGCTCACGACGACAATGCTGGGAATGCAAGCAATACGTTTGCACTCCAGATCACGGTGCGCTTCACCGCCCACGTGTTGCTGCATGTCCGTTCAGAGAGGCGCGGCGACTTGCAGGTCGCAGTGATCGCGCAGCACGCCGCGCTAAACTGGATCCAGCATGATGATAAGAACGGCTCGACCGAAGTGCAGCTCACGGTGCACGACCTCAGCATGCGCCACAAGGAAAAGGTCCTGTTCCACATCAAGCCCGCGCGCGAAGTGCTCCAGCTGAAGCGGCTCCCGGGGCCGTCGAGAGCGGTCTTCATCAGGTGGCACCTCCAAAAGCTCACGTGCCGATTGGAAAAGGAGATTGCGCTGGTCGCGAACGAGCTGTTCCACTCGCTGAATGAGATTGAGCAGGCCGCGACCATCACGTGCGGCTCGTGCCACCACAAGATCCGGCTCGACACGGTCGCAACCCACGTCTGCAATGCGGCTGGATCACCCTCTTCCAACAGCAGTCGCCACAGCAGTGGCGGCGTCTCGGTTGCTACGGAAAGGGACAAGCCAGGGCTGTTGGACAGTACGCGGATCCCCAAGCTGCGGATCGTGTTTGCGCTGGACGAGCTCGAGCTCGTCACCGACAGCTTCTTGTTTCGGTCGGTCCAGGACCTCGCCCGGCTGCGATCTTCTGCAGAAGTTGCCGAGCCGTCACGGCGGTACGTCGTAACGCTGAAAGACTGGAGTGTCTCGACCGAGTCGAGAGAGTTTGTGGGTGATGCCATCTTTGTGCCCGTGCTGCCACTGGCGTTCCAAATGCTCGAGTGTACGATCCGCGGCTGTGGGTGTGTGCAGAGGCAGCAGCAACGTCAGCGTCAGCGGACCAAGAAGGGAGCCAGAGACGCTGGTGAAGCCTGTGATCACCAGGTTCCGAACGAGATTGAAAGTACATGCCCCCGTGCACTGCCGCGGTGGCCTGACCGGGTATTTGCCGAGCTGGGCCACCTCTCTGTGCGCACTACCGATACCACGACGAAGTCCGAGACCTTTCTCTCAGCCGACAGCGCGAGCCTACGGCTGAGTTTCTCAGACGGCCGCCATATCTGCCCCCACAGTACGCCGCAAATGAGCTACTTCTTCCACGTCGAGCGAATACGCTGCCAGATGGAGCACGCCATGTACCAGCACGTACGGCGTATCGTGGCACAGCTCCAAGATCCGCTCGAAGGCTACACGATCACGGCGTTAACGCTGTTTTTTGGCGTCCTGGAGATCCGCACAGTGGAGCTCACGCTGTTACAGGAGGCGACGGTCCCTGGTGACAGAAACGCCCGCTTCAAGGCACAGTTTCGCCACGTCGGCGGCGTCGCCGATAACCACCAGGGCCACTTGTCGCTCCAGACCAATTTCGACTTTCGTGCGCTGCTGCAGTCCGAGGCGGTGAGGTTTGACTTTGCCCCGGACCGTCTCCACGAGTCCGAGACGGCGGGCGAAGAGGCAAATGGTCTCGTGCACTCAATGACCAAGCGCGAGCGGAGACGCCAGCGAGATACTGCCCTGCGGATCCGTTCGGCTCAGCGGATCCAGTGTGTGTTCCGGCGGTTTGTGGTAAAGCGTCGAAAGCAAGTGGACGAGGAACTGCGGAGGCTCACGCGAGAAGATACTGCTCGAAGTTACAGCCCAGAAGATGCCCCCGAGACGCTGTCAGGCGAACAACAGGAGACGGAACCTGCCAATAGCAGTAGTCCTCTCTTGAAGCCGGGGAGCAGGCCGCCGTTATTTGGCTCGACAGAGGACCTCGCGGCCATTAGTCCGATGAAAATGGTCGCGGCTGCGAGCACTTTGAAAGACGGTGTGCTGGGTTTTGTCAAGGCCAAGCAGCTGCGACTCGAAACGGAAATGACCGAGTTTGCGCTGCAGTCGAAAGAGTCGGCGTCACGATTCATCCCCAAGTACAGCGCCGTCAAGAATTTGCTCTCTCCCAAGACTGCAAGTGAGGCGTCGTCATCTCCATCCGCGTCCTTCGCGACGGCTGTGGCCATGGCGCAAGAAGAGCCAACTGGGAAGGACTCGGAAGTGCGCGACGTGGAGACGGAGAACGAGATGCAGCAAGACGGTAATGGATACGATGGCGACGATGGAGGTGACGGGTCTAAAGAGGACTCTGCCACAGAAACTCAGGACGAAAGCAGAGACGAAGACCAAGAGAACGACGACGACGCTGCTGAGCAAGACAAAGCGAGCGAGGCGGACTTGGAAGAGAAAGACAGGGCAGAGGAAGGCGTGGCTTCAGACGAAGACCAAGAGGCTCCCCTGGAAGCGGTGATAGAAGAAGCAGTGCCTCCACCACCGCTGAGTGCGACCGAGACGCTGCTCGCGTCGCTGCCTGCGATCGTGCGGCTCATGGTGCAAGTCGAGGAGCGCCGTTTGTGCGTGCCCATTGATCCACGTGCCCACGTCGCCGTTCTCTGCCGAGAGATTGTGCGCCGCTTCAACGAAATGTTTGCCCCTAGCGGTGGCGGTGGCGGTGGGATCGCCCACGTGACGCTCCAGAACCCACAGGGCGGCGTCTTTGCCGGCTCCGACATCGTTGGGCTCGTGTGGGACACGACCGCCAAGACGGAGCTGCTGTTTGCGTATCCGCACGACCCAGAAGCGGGGGGCAAGTCGGTCGTCCACTTTGATCCGAGCTCGTACGGTTCGTCGTCTCCCTCCAGTGGTAAAACAACCAGGGCGACCGCCGCGTGCGCGTTTACCAGGTGTTCCAAGCTGCCGCTGCCGCTCGTGGTCGCGCTGCTCGCGAACGAAAGCGAGCGCGACCTGCTGAGCCACATCGTTCACGACAGCGGAGACGGCGGCGCCAGCGACTGGCCCGAGCTCGCACTGAATGCGTCGTTTCTTGATCCTAGGCGAGACATGCTCCAGGTCGAAGTGCGCTGGCCGGGCGAGACCACGCGCAGTGTGGGCGTGACGAACCGAGACGCCTTTTTACTGTGTCTCCAGCAGCTTGGGTTGTGTACGTCGCGTCAAAACAGCAAGCACGTGGGCAAGGTCCTGCGGGACCGGCTGAAAATGGACCCCAAGAACCCATTGATTCGAGCAGCGTGTGAAGCGAGCCCCGAGTTTCTAAAGACGGGGCTCAGCGGCGCAGACGCGACCGACGTCTCGTACGCGAGTCTCAAGGAAATCGTGCAGGAGGACTTCGGCGTGTACACGCGCACAAAAGAGTAGGCAACAACAAGGAGTCTACCGGTTTAAACCCTTGTTCTTAGGAAAGGGATGACAGGATCCGTTCTGATCTCTTCACCCATGGGATCGTGGGTCGAAGGATTAGTCTGTGAAGGCCCCACTAGGTCTCGAATATTTTGGGGGCCATGTGCGATGGTGCAGGTGGCTTTTTCGCCTCGCACTCGGCGAAAGGTTGCGCCACGTGCTGGCTGCCCACTCTTCTCTACTGCGCCCCTTGCGTGAACGTGGCCCACCCTTCTCTTCTCTCCTCTCTCCCTTTCATCAACTGCAACTTCTTGCTTCGCTGCCCAGCCACTTGGTCGGACCCCGTGAGCCAGTAGAGAAAGAAGACGCAAAAAGACGCCGCCATGGTGCTCAAGATGACGCAGAGCTTCCACACGCGGTCGATGCACGCAGTTGGCGTAAGCGTCGGTCCGGCCGCGCGCTCAGCCTCAGAGACCAAACTCGGGACGTCCACGGCTCTCCCCAAGCAGCTCTCCCCCAACCAACAGCAGCCGCACCGCGGCGAGCGAGGCGAGTCGACAGCGTCTTCCTCGTCTTCGTCTTACTGTGTCTCGGCTGCCCTGGACGACGTCGTATTGGATGGCGAGGGCAATCTCCAGGAAGAATCGCTGGGCGACGAACCGCCTCAGCAACAGCAGCAACCAGCTCCCAGCAGTACAAATATCAGTCGCTCTTTGCCTGTGGTCGAAGGGCTCTCCCATGGACTCATTGAGATCTCGCTCGCTGCGCAAGAAGAAGACGACGCCGCGCAGGAGCCGTCGCAGTGTGACCTGGACGCAATCGATGACCTCATCGAGTGTGCCAAGGAGGGCGATCTCCCACTCTTCCAGCGGCTCTGTGAATCGCTCTCGCAGCGCCACCTCTCGCCCGACTGTGCCGGGTACATGGGCTGGACGCCAGCTCACTGGGCCGCCCGCAACGGCCACGTGCACCTGCTCGAGTACCTGCTCCACCACCAGCACGTTAACCTCGACCTGCTCGACAAGAAGGGTGACTCGCTTCTCCACAAAGCCGCGGCCAACGGCCAGTTCCGCATTTGCCAGTGGCTCCTGCAGCACGGCTTCAACGTGCAGGCCCGCAACAACAATGGGCAAACGCCGCTCGCCATTGCGCAGCAACTGGCCGCGATGAGCAAGAGCCAAGAGGCCGCTCTCTGTGCATCGATCCTCGAGAAAGAGAATGCCAACACGTTCTGACCCAAAGAGAACCGCGAAGCGTATTTATTTCGAGCCAGAGAGAGAGAGAGAGAGAGAGGCGTCCCAGCCTTTAGGTATATTCACAAAGTACTCAACAGTCTCTCTTTGTCTGTTCTGTTCTGTATTGCCTACCGCTCGAGTTTGTTGTCGTTGGCGCTGAGCAGCTTGTCCATCTTGTCAAACTCTTTCTGGAACCGCACCTTGGTGTTGCGAAAGTCGAGCGCCGTGGCCACGACGCTCGGGGCGTTCGCCGTCGTCGCATCGTCCGGCTCGCCGCCGGCGATCTTGCGTAGATTGGGCGACAGCTTGAGCGAGTTGACGCCGCCGCGGTCGTCCCCCACGAGCACGATCGGGTCCTGTCCGTTGAACGCGAGGTGCGTGAGCTTGGCCTTCTTCACAACCTTTTGCTCGCATAGCGGTTCGTTCTTGTTTTCGCTCAGATCAAAGACGTGCACTTTCCCATCACTCGTTACGGCCGCAAAGACTGTGGACGAGTACGGTGACCACGCGACGTCGCCGACGGCGTTGCCCAGATCAAACGACATGACGGGCTCGGCGACGTTGTGGTCCCAGAGCTTGACCGTCCAGTCAGCACTGCAGCTGAGAAAGCACCGCTCGTGGAACGGGTTCCAGCGCACGGCGTACACGGCCATGTGGTGCCCCGCGTAGGTCTCGAGGTACTGGCCCGAGTAGGCCTTGGAGCACTTGTGGAGCTTGCCTTCCTCTGTGCCCACGATGAAGAGGTGCTCGGAGAAGCGGTTAAAGTCAAAGCAGCAGCCGCCGGCGAGCCCCGAGAGCGACGACTCGTCGGGATCGTCCTTGGCAGTCGAAACGATCTTGAGCTGCATGACTGGCTCCATCTTGAGCTCGTTCTTGCTCATGATCCAGTTGGCCACGCGGCCGTCGGACGAGATGGAGTAGAAGTTGAGCTCCTTGGCGAGGTCTTCTTCCTGCCAGTTCACTTGCCACACGGGGTCCGTATGCTTGCCCGTCTTGATGGTCGACGTGTAGATGGGCCGGTTTGCCTTGTTGCGGACGTCATAGACAATGACCGTGCCGTCGTAGCACCCGACCGCCAGCAGCGCCGGGTGCTGCGGGTGGAAGTCGAGACACATGACGCCCGACTCGGTCGTGAACGTAAACTCGGGGTGGGACGCATTCTTGAGCGAGTAGCAGCACACGACGCCACTGCCCTGCTTGAGGAAATCGTACGAACCGTAGCCGACCGCGAAGAGGTCGGCGAACCGCGGGTTCCACGCGATCGCTGTGACCTGCTTCTTCTTGGCGCGCTCGCTTGAGAACCGCCAGAGCGGCAGCAGCGAGCCTTCGCCCTCGCGGAACTGGTCGCTCGCGTCCTCCCAGTACTTAAAGTCATGAAAGATCTCGTCGTCGGCATTTTGGTTGACCATACGCTCAATGATGCGCAGCGTCTTGCCCATGGCCGCCGAGTGGACCATGTCGTCGCTCTTGCCGCCTTTCCCGCCAGCGCTGCCGTGCGCTGCTGCACCGCCGCCGCCCGCCGCACCCGTCGCCGGTGACAAGATCTCGGCGCCGTCTTTGTCGTCTTTTTCCTTCTTTTGGGCCACTTTTTGGAGCTGCAATTGCTCGCGCTGGTGCTGCTCGTACGCGTCCATGAACGTGTCGTAGATCTCCCACTGGGTCACGGTCGCCTGGAAGCCCACGACCGGCGGCGGCTCGGTCTCGACGCTGCGCTGCCGCAGCGGGTTCGTGTACGTCTGCGCCGCTCGCTCGCTGTAGTTGAACTGGTTCTTGCCGCTCTCAAACTGGAACGACGCTTCGTCGATTTTCTCGCCCTTGGCCTCGGCCTCTTCCTTGGCCTGCTTGATCGCGAGCTCGCGCGCGTCGCGGTCTTCTTCCGTCTTCTTCTGGTCGAACGCCGCCTGCGTCTTGGCGTCCTCGGATTCTTTGTGGATCATGCTGCCGTCGGCACACAAGTGCACGTAGAGGTGGTCCCCGGGGCCCGGCGGGTCCACTTTGTACGTGCGCTCCTTGTAGTTGTACTTGGTGATGTTGTTGGGCACGTTCGGGTCGTTCGCCGTGAGCACGCGCGAGAACTCTTCTTTGAGCTCCGACTCGGACAGCTTGAGCTGGTTCTCGGGGATCACAATCTTCTTGACGGGCTCAGCGTAGGCGTCCACGTCGTCGCCATCGCCGGCGCCACTCGCGCCGCCCAGGTCGGCCCGCAAGTGGTCCTTCTCGCTGCCGCCATCCCCATTCAGTGCCTTGACGTCCTTGAGCTTCTTGACGCTCTTGAGCGGCGACGCCGCCGGCGCCTTCCGAGGCGGCATCTTCAAGTCCTTGTCTCTTCCAAGTGAGATGGCAAAGCATATCGCGACCTTTCGCGATCCTGTGTAGCTCCTCAAAATCACTATCTGCGCGTCCCTCTGCTAATCGATGGATACCCTCTATTATGAAATATGTAAATTACGGGCGAATATATCCTTTTCTCCGCAAGCGTAACCCCACCTGTAACCCAAGCGGACCATGAGCTTGAAGTCGCGCCCCCCACAATGGTCGTGCGCGTGGAAGACCGCGTGACGGCCGTGGCGTCGCCGGCGCTGCCTGCCCCAGGCGGAGGCGGTGGGGACGCGCAGCTGCGCCTCTCCACCGCCGCGTACGAAGGCAACCGGTACGTGTTCTTCGCCGTCGACTCGCTGCTCGTCGTGCTCCACGAGAGCCACGCCAACGTAGCTCCTCACAACCCGCGCCTCGAGAGCAAGCGCAACTCGCAGTTTGCTCTCTGGCAAGTGTGGGACACGCGCGCGTGTGTGTCCTGCGTCGCCTTCAACGCCACGACCAAGCGTGTGGCGCGGGGCGCGATCGCGCTGTGTCTGGATGAAGGAAGGGTCGCGCTGCTCACGCCCACGAGCGGACTTTCCCACCTGGCCACGGCCGCACCGCCGGCGCCGGCAGCTCTCCCACGTACACCTACTTCGAGGCTCACGATCAAGACGGGAACCGAGAGCGAAAGCAAGCCCGTGTCGTCGGCGCGGCGTGCGAGTCTCTTTAGCAGCAGTACGCGACCGGGCGTAGCTCCTGGCGGCACCGACGTCACGCGTGAATATGTCAAAGTGCATTTGCAGTTGCAGCTGCCCACGTGGCAAGAAAGCATCCGCTGGAAGGCTGACGACGACCGATCGCTGGATCGCATTGCGTGGCTCGAAAGCGGCGACGATCTGTGGCTCGTCGGCGCCGGCGAAAAGATCACGACGTGGAAGCTCGTGGAAGAGTCGGGCGTCGTGGCGTACCAACAGCTCAGCGTCGCCGTCGCAGACCCGGACCAGCGCGTGTGGCACATGAGCGTGACGGCCACGAGTCGCTTTGTCGCTACGGCCGGCAGGCACAACCGCGTGCTCAAGCTCTGGTCGCTCCAGGAGCTGGCCCACGATGGCACGCCCGTGTGTCTCTTTCTTCCGCACAGCCGTGCGCTCGTGAGCGTGACGTGGGCCAAGCACCATCACACGTTCAAGCTACAGGCAGGTGCGAGCCAGTGTGAGATGCTGTACACGCTGGACCGCGCCGGCACAGTCTCGATCTGGCGCGAGAACCTGGCGTCCCCGAGCCGTGCCTTCACACTGTGGAAGGCGCTCACGTCTGAGGACGTGGCCATGCGACTGCCTCTTGGTCCCCTCGATACTGGCTCGGACTATTCACCCATCAAGTCGTGGACACTGGTCGTGAATGACTGGGGACGCGACACGCCTCGCGCCGCGGCGGCGGGCTTTACGGAAGTGCTGCTGGAAGAAGCCAACGTCATGGCGGCGCTGTCGCAGTTTCACTATGGATACACGAGCCTCGACGAAGTCCGCCGGAATGAATTGCTGAACCAGCGCATGGACAATATCCCCAAGGCCAACGCCAAGCTGCTGGGTGTCGGTGGCCGCGTCGGTGCGACTGCGGATACCCACGCTGGAGAGGCTTTCATCGCTGGCAATCTGCCGCTCCACAAGACGTTTCTCGTGCATCTCGGGGTGGGTCTCCACGCCAATGGAGACCTGTCACTCTTCCGGATCGAGTCGATTCCGTTTGCGGTGGGGCCTTTCTATAGTTGGTGCTTGGCGTGTGTTCTATGTCTGAGCCTGTGTGTGGGTTGTGCTTGTGGCAGGGTGTGTCCCCTAAGACATCGTTGCTATGTTTGTTTACGGGGCTCAAGGACCAGCTCGCAGAGGCGGTGCTCTACACGGCCTGTTCGGCCGACTACAAAGGTATACCCTCTCAGCACAAATGCGTGGGGCATCATTTCTCTTTCCTCTCTGACGCCCTCGCTTTGTGATATGAATGATCTCAAGATCGAGAGAATGGCAGCGCGAGCTTTCTTCTCGAGCTGCTCTTTCAGGTGATGAATCAGTTTCGTGTGCGGTCTTGTCGAGCGAATGGGACTGGCTCAAAGGACACTTCTTTGGTTTGCTGTAGCCTCGCGGAGTTGAGACGCAGCTCAAGGTGGCACGCCTCAAGTTTCAAGTCGAGAGTGGAAGCGGATTCCGCTCGGTGCGTGCCAACGTCTCGTACACAGTTCAAATGTGTGAAGTCGGGGACGCGTCACCGTCGCTCATGTCAGCGTACGCGTCCGACGGAGCGTCATCCATGACGGCGTTCCCACTCACGAGACTGGACGCCAGTGGCGGCCATCTCGCGGTCTTGGATCAGGACGTGTTGCGCGCAGGCTCGCACTTGGGTGCACTCCAGGTCGTGGGGAGGCGCGCGCCAGACGCGGTCAGTCTCCAGCCCATCCACACAGCCCAGTGGTCGCACCAGAAGATTCGCTTCACATTCAGCAATGGCAAGCTGCACGCGGCAAGCTTGAGTTTGGAACCGCCAGTCGCCGGAGGAGGAGCGGGTCCTCCAACTTCCAGCTCCATGGTCTCGAAAGCAGTATTCAGCGACGACGACGCTGACCATGATGGCCTCGCGCAGCTGATCGTCTGCGGCGTCTCAGCCTCGCAAAAGAAGGCGTGGTCGGCTGCGCCCACCAGCTTTTTCTTCTCAGCGCCACCAGTCGATACGCCCGTCGTGCTAAAGGATTTCTGCGTGGTCGTCGGGCTCAAGCACGATCGTCGGTCGCTCCTTGTGTGGGTCTTTTCCATGGACCCGCCTGCCCCAACCGAGCAAGTGACCGAGGAGAATGCGTCCCCCTTCAAGTTGTTCCGCAGAGTCGAAGTGGACATGCCCGAAAAGCACACAATTCTCCGTCTCGCTGCGACGCCGTCGCTGGAGAGTTTCGAGACCCTGTTTGTGAGTGTCTGTGAGGACTCGCACACGCTGTCTCTGTGGGGGTTCAGGGATATGGACGACCTGTCGTCGCTTGTTCGCGTGCACTCGACAGACCTCACGCCCATGCTCCAGCCGGCAGCTCCGTCCACTGACACCTCGACTGTGATGCAGTTCACTTCGTTCACTCAGCCCAAATACGAGTTCCGTGATGTCGCCGTCAGTGCGTGCGGGCGTGTGGCCCTGCTGTTTGAAGAGGCCACTGACTCGGTCGACTCGGGTGGGTTTGCTGACTCTTCGTCCACAAGCTCCCACGCTGCCGGTGGGGGCAACTTCAGCCTCTGTATCATGTCACTGTTTGACACGTGGCACGAATCGGTCGTCTCGCTGCCACGCAATAAGTACGGACCCATTCTCTCCATCCAGTGGACGCCGCCAGTGGCTCCGTCGCTCGACTGCCAGCTCGTGTTCCTTTCGTCCACAACAATCGGTGCAGTGCGAGTCGATCCACTCTCCTCCAACCCAAGCGATGGAGCATGGTCCGTGGCCTGGTCCTCGTCTCGACTGTCCATCAAGCCGCAGCTGCTCTCTAGCATGGACCGATTTCCACAGGCGTACCTAGCGCTGGGCACCGGCGTGGCAGATATCAATCTCGCTGATCTGGCTGGATCAGCCTCGGCGGCGCTGGCCTCTCCCATGGCGAAGATGCCTCCGACAGTCGATGTCGCGGCAAATACATCCCATCCGATCACGCTGTTGTTTCTGCTCATGCGAGGAAGCTTCACAAGCCTTAATAAGGTGCTCCAGCATGTCCACGCGAGTATGGTCGAGCACGATAAGGCATGTTACTTGAAAATGCTCGACGACCAAGAACTTCGCAGGCTGCCGCTGCTCAAACTCGAGCAATTACTGGGCAAAGACGGTGGCGATAAGGACGAGCGATCGCTCACATTCACGACGGGCAAACGTGGTGGTGGTGGAGGAGGCGGCGCATCATCGACCGTCACGAGTCGCCCGTCACTCGCGCGCGCGAGCGACTTGTTTGCCATGGATTTTGGGTCCGTACGGCGCTCCAGTCTCGCGTTGGGCTTGGGTGGTGGAGGAGACAACATCTTTGGATCGTCAGCATCGTCGACTCTATCCGAGTCGATCGTGGCGGAAGAAGCGCCACCACTCGCTCTGGAAGGCAGCGACTTCACTGCCTTTTTCCAGGAGCACAAGTCATCGCTCGCGTTTCTGGATGGCGATGTACAATCAGTGTTTTTGGAGATTGTGAGCGGTGCCAAGAAGATCATTGCGTGGGATAAAGACACAAGCCGCAAGAAAGACGAGCCGACCATGCGGTTCGCGGCGAGTTTGCTGTGGCCGTACAAGGCGGTGCCATCCATAACCTCCGAGTCTCCTGTCGCCGGCGACGCCACGCCATTGGCTCCAGACGACGGCGACTCTAGTGTCATTAACATCGGCGGGATCTGTTCCGAGCAAGTCGCGTGGGCCGCTATCAGCGACTACCAAAACGAGCTACTTCAGGAGTGCTTCCCGGCTCCAACCTTCACGCTGCACGAGCTATATCAACTGCGCCTCCCATTCTGGCTCAAGAGCGCCGCGAAGTTGGCCCAGCTCACGGAGAAGGCGGCGCAGGCCGAGTACGCGGCGACCCGCGATCCATTCCGCGTCGCGCTTCTCTACGTGTTACTGGGCAAGACAAAATTGCTCATCAGCCTCTTCAAGATGGCCAACGAACCCAAGATCGCCGACCTCTTGGCTAACGACTTTACGGACCCGCGCTGGAAGAACGCGGCAGTGAAAAACGCCTACGTGCTCAAGGCCAAGCGGCGCCATGAGCTGTCGGCGACCTTTTTCGTGCTCGGTGGTAAGGTCCAAGAGGCCACGTCGGTCGCCGAGCATGCCGACCCGACGCTCGTGCTGTCGTTTTTGATCGCACGGCTGTCAGAGAAATGGGACCTCGGCGGTGGGGACGGCAGCCAGGGCGATGCCTACACCAGTGGATTTGGCGACTTGTCGTTCACCGGCCTCAGTGCCAACATGCGCACGTTTGATGCGATCCAGAATGCGGCGGCCGGAGGCGCGGACGCCGGGTGCAGGGGCATCTGCAAAGACTACCTTAAGACGGCCGTGTGGACCAAGGCGCAGGCGTGTGGCGACGTGTTCATGAGCTTTCTCGTGAGGTTTTTGACGGGCGAAACGGCTCAGGCGCTTCAGGCGCTTCTCACTGTCCCGAGTGTGAGCGTCACGTGCATGTTTGAAACGACTGCTGGCCTTGAGAGCGGCCCGACGCGAGGTCTTTACTGGCGCGTCTTTGGCCAGAGCCTCTTGGGGGCCTCGGATCTCGTGCGGTATTTGCGACCGAGCATCCCGCGCGTGACTGCTGGGATGAAAGTGCAAGCCATCCAGCTCCAAGCGATCACGCTCCATCGACTGTTTGCGGTGGGCTGGAACATTGTGGCGTTGTACCAGCAAAAAGACTTCGCAACAGAGTTCAAACAAGTTGGCAACGAAAACGCCGCTGGTTCGGCGGCCGTACGGGCAGCCTACTTGGCGGCGCGGAACCGCATCGTGGCATCTGTCGTCAGTGGCCAGAGTGTAGCACTCGCGGAAGGAACCGTCAAGTCTCTTCACCGCACGCTGGCCACAAGAGCTGCCCCTGCAATGTCGGCAGGGATACTAGAAGACCTACTCGACGGCGAGATCCAGTGTCTGCTCACGCGTGCAGGCAGCTACGAGCTCGCGGATCGTCCGGAGACTCTGCGAGCGGCGACAGAGACGGCGTTGCGGGCGACCGTGGTGGACACTCTCCATCAAGCCGGGCACACGCCCCTGGAGGCGTTTGTCTTTGCGCATTGGAACTCCGTACCACAACAACCACGTTCGAGCCAAGCAAGCCCACTTCACCAACTACTGGAGGCTGCCATCGACGGCGTGGAAATCGTCGCGGCCGGCGATCTAGTAACGTTGGCGACGGCGTCGTTCCACTCGAAGCGCGTTGACCAAGTGTGCTTGGAGCTGTTGGGAATCGCCGAAAAGCTCCTTCTTTGGCTGGCGTACTTTTTCCACGGGAAACGTCCGGCCCAAGGCACTGGCAACGGCAGTAGTCCAGACTCGATCCGCGTCGTGACTGCTAGCGTCTACAGCATCATCTGCCTTGGCTGTCGATACGTCAAGTCGCCGTGCTGCGTCTATCGGTCTCTCTCGGCCATCTTCCCTCACTTGGACGCACTCCCGAAAAAGACCCTGGACGACCTCAAGGACATCGCGCTCGCAGACGTGTGCGTGCATTGCACAGCGGCCCACGCCGTAAAGGAAGACCCGTTACCGCCCACGGGCATGTCATCGCTCCAGCGCGATGTCCCCGTGCTGTTCCACATCGTGCGTATGCTGCAAGAGAATCTCCACGTCGTGGTGGAAGAGGTTCGGACGAATCGCCTCGACTTCCTCCCGCCGACGTCGTTTTATTCCTACTGCCAGTACTGGACACTGGTGCTGTGCCTCACGACGAGCAAGTTGCCGTCCCATCTCACCAAGGTCGCGGTCGACGGGGCCTCTCCACACTCTGGCAGTACGGCGCTCGCGACAAAGCTCGCACACGCGTGGTCGGTCTACGCTGCAAAAATCGCCAAGTATTCGTCGCGGCTGCTGCTGTGTGACTTCACCGAGGCGTACTTTCGACCGTTCCAGACGAGGGCGCCATCGACGCCAACGGGCTCGACGCCAGGTACCCCGAAAGACAGTATCAGTGGTGGTAGTAGTGGACCCTCGAGCGCGGGCTCGGCGCCCAATCCGTCGCCAAACGCCTCGAGCGCCTCGCAAGCGAACACGCTATCGCCACTCGGTCGCGATCGCCGCGAGTCACGTCAGCTGCTGCGGTGTACTTGCGACCGCTGTCCGTGGCTTCTGCTGCTCCGACTGTTTGCCGACAAGGACGAACTGCTGCTTCGCCTCAACTCACAGCTCGAGTGCTGCAGTGAAAAGATCAAGGAAGAGATTAGCTGGGGCCACTTGCCGGATTTCCCGTCGAAAAAGGCCGCCCTCACGAGGTCCCAAAAGATCTTGCTAAGCACAGCAGCGACAGCGGGGAATAAAGGACCTGAGCTCTCAGAGCTGCTGGAGAAGCGCATTCTTCAAGGGACGCCAACGATTCAGTTGGCAGCGCAGTGCATCTACCGCAGCGACGTGTCCATCAAGAGCCTCTGTTTTAACCGAGCGACCGAGACGGCCGAGCTCGTGCTGTGCAGCAGCAAGGGGATCTGTCGCACGGCGGCAGTGGAATACTCGGATGGCACTAAATACCAGTTCAAGGGCATGTACGCCGCGCCTCAGGCGACGGATACGCAAGGCCCCATGGCGAGACGAAAGACAGCGACCGATGCCTCTGCAGGCCACATGCGAGCAGCCGGAGAAGGTGCATCCCGTGGCGGAGGTGGCGGAGCAGACTCTGTAGCAGTACCTGCCGAGGTAAAGACTCCGAGCTTCAAGCCGACAGCGATCGAGCCGCATCCGTTTCTACCCTTGTTTGTGTCGGGCAACCACAAGGGCAAAGTGCACTTGTGGTCCTACGAGAGCCTCAGTGCCGTGTGCGAGTTCCAGACCAAAGACGTCGTTACGGTACGTTGTCCTTTTGGATTTAGAGAGTGAGGGGATGTACTCCCTCTGACTACTCTGACTGGGGTGTTTCATATGACGCAGTCGTACACGCTCGGCCAGTCGACGTCGTCTCGCCGCGACATTAAGAAGATTCGCTTTGACAGCCTCGGACAGCAGGTATGTCTCCCTCCTCCTGTGATGTCACGATGTCTCTCACGCGGAGTTTGTATTCTCTGTAGATGGGAGCAGTCGACAGTCTCGGGCGTCTCTTCATGTGGAAGTTTGCCAACCTCGACCGCGAGCCGTCCTACTGCGCGTGGGACTGCCACGACAAGGGTGCCAAGTCGCTCCAGTTTATCAACTCGAGCACGATCGTCGCGACTGCCGGCAGCTCGAGCGAGTGCGTTCGAGTCTCAGTTTATAGCACCGAGTGAGCTACACCGTTCTAACCGTGCTTGTATACGTTGCAGCAAGCGAAGCGTGTGCATGTGGGACCTGCTGCTACCGAACTCCAAGGCCCAGATTGCGGCGCCAGCGTGTCACCCCGCCGGTGCGGCCTCGCTCACGTTCTCGCCGACCCATCAACTGCTCATCTCGGGCGGCGAAGGCGGCTCGATCAGCGTCTTTGACGTGCGCCAGCGGCGCGTGCTCCACACCATCACGAACGCCCACGAGACGGCCATCACGACGCTCGAGCTCCACCCGAGCGGCCGCTGTGTGCTGTCTGGCTCGGCCAGCGGTGACGTCAAGATCTGGTCGCTCCCCATCTTTCGCGAGCTCGTGGCCGTCAGCAAGGTCCACACTAAGCCGTCGTTCCTCGGCGACGCGGCGTCGAATCTGCTGGGCGATGCCGCCTCCAACATGGCCATCAACGTGGTACGTAGCATGGCGTTGAAGGGAGGATGAAGCCACGGGGACTCATTGCGCTGGATGACTAAATGATAGACCAACTCGTCATGGGGCGTGACAGACGCGTTTGCGACAGACGACTACTTTTTCACGAGCGGCACGGACGGCTCTGTCCAGCGCTTCCGCGTGCCGTCCCTCAGCAGGCTCTTCTAGCGAATGTCAAGCCGACCACAGGTTGCGTGGCCAAATTGACTCATATAGTATTGATGTATTCAGCGATGGATGTTCTCCGCTCACCTTCCTGTCCTCGCCCTTTCCCGCTGCGATGTTCATGCACTCCAAGAACGTCTCAATGGCACCCTCCAGCTCACACGTCGCAGGTTTCATCATGAACAGTCGTAATTTACGACCGTTTTGTAGGCAGGGTTACTGTAACGTAACCATTCGTACTTAGCAGGGTGCTCGTTTCCCGCCAATCTCGATTCGTTACTGAAACCAAGTTTCAAGTTCAAACTGGAAAGCTACCGAAAAAATACCGTTTCTTTCCGCTCCCGCGAATATTCAGCAGTATTACTCTAATGGCCATGGCGTCGCCGGTGCGCGCCTCGCAGGACGCGCTGGACGCGTTCGTGACGACGCAGCTCATCGACAACGGCATGGACGCGGTCGCCGCCAAGATCAACCGCCTGTACCTCAAGCTCCAGCGGTCCCGTGGCGACGACGCGGCGCAGCGCAAGTACGCACAGCAGCTGCGCCACTACCTCACGCTCGCGTGTCGGCTGCTCGCGCGCCAACGCGACGATGTCGGCGACTGCATCACCGTCATTGAGCGCGATCTCAAGCGCGGCGTGCTGGGCGACGGCGCCATCAAGGGCAAGTCGCTGCCGCCCACACCGAGCATGGCAACGGCGTCGGCATCTGTGGCCAATGGCTTTGGCGATCTTGTCGACGACGTCCTCGCGCCCGGACGCCACGTCGCCGCCAAGGTCGCGCGGTCCCACGAGCTCTGGATCCTCGCGCGAGTCGTCAGTTATGATGCCATGACGCGCGCGTACGAAGTCGAGGACGTGGACACGGGTGACGACGATGACGACGCAAGAGAAGACCCCAAGGACGGCGCGGCCGCCTCGACGGACCAGACGCCACTGGTGTCGGCGACCTCGAGACGCCACCATGTCGTGCCGCGTGACCAGGTCAAGGCGCTGCCGGCCGAGACGCTGCCGAGAGACGCGTGGATCCACTACGTGCTCAACCAGCGCGTCATGGCCGTGTACCCCAACACCACCAGCTTCTACCGCGCGATCGTGCGCGTGCCCAACCCAAAGGTGAGACTGGCGATACCTCCACGAGAAGCTACAGGTGATGCTGACGTCTCATCACGTCCATGTACTATTTCTCCAGGGCGCGCCTTACGTTCTCGTACGCTTCGACGATGACGCCGATGAGTTCGGAAGCTCCGCACCGGAGAGAAAAATCCCCTTCCGCTTCGTCGTCGCACTGTAAACTTATCGTTTCACGCACCAACACGAAAAGCTCCTCAACACTCCACATGACCTACTAGTAGTACGCTAGTCGCTCTGTGCACGTCACCTCACAACTCTGTCCGCACGGCGCCCTCTTCTACAGTACTTCTCTTCTCCTTCAGTCCTCAGCACAAGTTGGTTCACATGGTGGAGAGCTACCACGAATAGCTACCGTCCTTAGCACAGATAGATAGATAGCGGTTTCTTTGACCAGAATGGGTGATGTTGAAAAACATCAGGGGGGTGTGTGAGTGAGGATGCTCGAAGCTCAGCATGACCAATTTAGGACGCACTGC
>JAADXL010000263.1:0-36837 GCA_023337755.1 Pythium aristosporum
ACCACTTCCACGCCAGCCGCATCACTACCTTCGTGTTTGGCGATTGGCCGGATCTTGGGACCCGATGGCTCCGTATTCCCAACATGCTTGTTTGCAGTCACTTGATTGTGGCGACGATTCCATCGCGATGGCATCAGTTTGTCCGGAAACACCATGAGCACCACAAGCGACAGGTAGCCGATTCCAAAGAGCACGAGGAGCACGGTCGCCGAGATAGCGATCTCTGAGTCGGCCATAGGAAGCAGCCAGAACTCACCATAGTCGAGGTCGCCTGTGTCCATCAGATAGTTGGCGATTTGCGTGGGAATCTGTTGGATCACAGCGAGTATGAAGGTCCAGACGGCTGAGAGAATGAAGATGACGACCATGGGCACGCCCATCCAGCCGTAGAGATGAAGGAAGCCAGCTCTCGTTCGCGGGTGGAGATCGCCAGCCTCATCCACAGGGACGACAATCGGAATCGGCGACTCGTCAGGTCGGTTCACGTGGAGAGACTCTCCGTGGGCATGCGCGTGATCCGGAAGATCAGTGTGGACGATCGACATCGCGATTCCACTCAAATCACCGCGAGGCTCGGTGGGAGGTGGCGGATCAACGATGGTGGCCTCCATGTGATCAGCTGGGTTGTTTCTACTTGTGGCAGGTTTGGAGTTGTGAAGTGAGGAGCCCCCAGGATCAACCAGGTGGAAGCAGAGGACGAGGAGATATAATTAGAATGCTGGCTCCTCGGCCGCTAAGGCTATGTTGTGAATCCCGAGCCTTACCTGTCGCGATGGTTTTTGCTGGTAGTGGAATGTGATTCAGGGGAAGGTTGAATGACAACCGGCATGTAGCCCGGTAGCGAGAACAGCAGCGTCCGTTTCACCAAGAAGAAATGAAACGCCACCTTGATGCTACGCTTCGTTTGAGGCATGCGCATGCGTGGCGGCTTGGAGATACCCCGTCAAGTTAGTCACGCCATCAAACAACTAGGCGGAGATTCGATCTCACCATCGAGGGAACGCCACGTTGGGGGACTGTGCTCTGAGAGCCTGGGATCGAATGAAAGGGAGACACTTGAGAACATTTTGAAGGCATACATTTCTGTGAATATAAAGGGGGTCTCGAGGGGGGAGGTGTAGCTACGCCAGCGAACGTACTGTACCAATGGCGGCACCTCAATCGTTCTCGTCGTTTAAGTGGCGAGGTCGGCAAGCGGGCGCTCGATGTAGACCCACAGCACGATGAAGACGAGGCCAAAGGCGATCGACGACGACCCCATGAAGTTACCCTGGTCGGTCAAGCTGTTGTAGCTCCAACCAAAGTACTCCTGCGTCGTCATACGCACGCTCGGTGCGAGCTTGAAGGCAATGAAGAGGCCGACAAACACACACGCGCACAGCATTGACTCTCCGTGGGACTCTTGGCGACCATAGTAGACCACCATGAAGCGCACAAACGACCAGATAACGCCGAAACACGTGCCGCAGAAAATGAGCACGTTTGGAAGCTCGGCAATAGAGGCGCGCTTCGTATCGAGCTTGTTGTACCACCGATGTTTGCGGCCAGTGATCTTCCACCAGAAGGCGGCACACATGGCCGTGAAGTTGGTGAAGGCATACACAAACCACGTGTCCTGACCGCGCACGACATCGAGGTTCTGCACACCACGGTTGCTCATCGCCGAGAGGCCACCGTGAGCGAGCACCTTGGGGATGAGCGCAGCAGCCATGCGCCACCAGCCGTTGAAGAAAATCGGAGCGTAACCCGTGTACAAGAAGTACAGCGCCATGTAGTAGAACAGTATCACCGAGATAGAGCCGAGCGGGTAGATTGTCGCGTTCACGTAGAAGATGCGGCGCATGAAGTTGTTCGGTTTGCGGTACTTGGGAATTGCGACCTGAGGACGCTTCCACTCGGGATCGATGTTCTTCTTGCCCTTCTTCATAAGCGCCGTCTGGAAGTGGCCCTTGGCCCAACGGCGGCGTTGAGCAAACGACGCAGCGACGGAGCCAGGCACCAAACCCTCCGCCAGACGGATACGCTCACCGACTTCGCCTTCAAAGTCCTTGCGGAAGTACTGACCCTTCCAACCCATGTCGAACATGCGCTGGCCCGTGTACGTCTCCTCCGTTAGACTGCCATACTGGATACCGCCGATCGAATCCAACGCCTCACGACGAACAAGACAATTTGTGCCCGTGAAAGTCGCACAGTCGTACCCATCTTGGCCCGTCTGAATGGCATCATAGAACGTCGCTTGGCGATGACCCATAGGGTCACCGACCTGAAGTTGCACGCAGTCATGGAAGTATTGCGGAGTCTGGACGAACCCAACAGCGTTATCGCGCACATCGTCGGAGTAGGAATGGAGCACCGAGATCTCGTCCGTGTTGTTCATGGTGTTGCACTTCTTGCAGACACCCGACTTGCCGAGCTTGGCATCGCAGTTGACGCAGCGAAGATCCTTCTTTGTGTTGCGAGTGTCGCTCACGGTACCGTTCACCTGGCGACGGTGCATATCACTCTGCACATGCGAGTCGTTCTCAAAGCATTGCTTCGAGCAGTAACTGATGCGTTCTTCCGGCACACCCGAGATCTTGCACGACGCACAGCACATTTTAGCGACATTTTTGCAGCCAGTGCAGCAGCATGAGTACTTGTTCTTGAACTGACGGTCTTCGTCGTCGAAGAAAAAGGGAAGTGTAGCAAGAATGAACTTCGGGTGCGGCTGCATGTCCGTATCGAGAAGAACAACATATCGGCCGTTCGAGCCTTCGTTGTACAGGCAGTTGTTGATGTTGCCTGCCTTCGAGAAATGCTCGACCGGTTTGACGCGCCCAATGTAAGTGACGTGCGGCAAGCCTGGGTAGCGGTAGTCGTCACGGAACGAGCCCACAGCGCAGTCGGCGCGGTTAACAACGCGAGGACGCGACGGGGACGGCAGGTTTGCGGACGAGTGGAGCTTGCGCCACGCGTACACTTCCATGTCTTCGTTCGGGTCGCACACGCGATCATACATGAACTGGGCCACTTCCTGGCGCAGATCACCAGACTTCTCAAGAATGTCCTTGTTCAGCTCAATTGCCGGCACGGGGTTGCCCTTGGTCCACTTGGTGTCGCAGTAGCCGTCGTCCAAAACGTAAATCTGGAGCAAGTGCGGCGGGTACTGGAGGTTCATGCACGCCATGAGCGTATCGATACACTCCTCTCCGGGCTCCGTGTATCGGGTGATCAATACGTCCACCTTAGGCCAGAGCTCATCCGGCACGCGCGGCTCAAACTCGTCAAAGTAGTGGGCACCGCGACGCACCGGTTTCCACATGCCGAGGTAGTAGAACAGGCCGAGAATAAAGCTCAAGAGCTCCGCGGCAAGCAGCGCGAAGTACGACACCCACTGCGCAATCGGAGGATCATGAAAGCACACGACATCGTCGACTCCCGCCATCTGGAGGTACCACGTCGGCGGTGTGAAGTACCCACTGAAGGGTGCCGGTCCACACGTCAGTTCGTTGGGCGTCTTGAGCGCAATCTTCTCGCAGTCCCACGTTGGGTGCCGGAGATGGCATGGCTGGATGCCGACCACGAGGAAGAAGAGCAAGCCAAAAAACTCGATCAGCGTCGCGAGGATAAACATGAAGTACAAGAAGCGGTACGACTTGATGCCCTTCATGTAGTACTTGCGAACGTTCGGCAGCTTGCGCTCGATAATGTTGCCGGCACCGTTGGCGACGATCGCGTCCTCAACACCTTCAAACCACATGCGGTACTCGTCATCCGTCTCGGGACAGAGCACCCACACACGGCGCTTGGTCGTGATCTCAAACCCCTTGTGGGGCAGATCAAGACGCGCACACGGACGCAGCTGCAGCGCGTCCTTGAGCTCGACGGCGCCGACAACCAAGTCTGGGTTACGGGTCGTAAAGTACTGGCGGCACTCCAAGTGGCTCTGGAAGTAGTAGATCTTGGCCTTCTCGAGCGCGAAGTAGCGACGCTTCCAGCTCTTGTGCATCGGCCCCTTGATCGTACGCTTGCCCTGCTTGTGGAGGTACCCGTGGACAGAGATGATGTTGTCCTTTTGGCTGTTGCGCGCTTCGCCGCCAACATCCGTCACGTCCATCGCGGGCTCGGGTGGCGCGTGTGGGTCCATGTAGCCTTCCTGTCCCTGGGGTCGCCCTTCCGTCATCATGGGCGTCTGACCACGCACGATCTCGGCCTCCTTGTACGGGTCCGACGGGCGCCCGTCCATGGCGGCCGGCGTCGAGTGGAGATTGTACTCATCGGCATCTTGCGGCCCGAGCAGCTGCCGCTTGTCCGACGAGCGACCAAACATCCTTCCTCACGCGGTGCCCTTGTCAAGAAGCGAGCGGAAAAGAAGAACGTCGATTGCCGCGGCAATATTCGGAAGTGACGAGAGAGATCGACGACGCTCGATTCTGCACACATACACGCACACATCCAGCCCATTAGAATCCATGTCCGGAGCATATCCACGGAGAGAGCGCGCCCAGAAGAGGGAGCGGTTTCCCTCGCGCGCGGGGTCTCGGCACACGCACCTCTGCGTAGGAAGCGTTATGGGCGTGTGGTTGTTTCCTTCGGCCGCTCGTTTTTTCGCCTTTGGGGAGAGAACGCAGTGTCGCCTTTGGGAGGGTTCGCGGTTGAGAGAGAGAGAGACTGGCGTTGAACCCACTGCACCAGCTGCTCTCTCTCACTGGAAACTGGGTGCTCCTGAAAAAAACGGGCGCCGCGGTTCGGGGTGTGGTGGAGGATCGCGAGAAACGCCAAGTTGCGAAACATAAATTACTTCGCCAAGCCAGAAAAGGATTCAGTCAGTTATGTCGCACAACGGGTCCACCAAGGAGTCGGGGTCCGCTCAGGTTAGGGGAAGCGGACGCTCGAGCCTTTCGTCCGCCTGGCTACCCAAGTCCTTCCGTTACAAACCCTTTACGCCCTTGGGATCTTGGGGAAGCCCAACTCAGGGATCGATTCTGAGCTTCTCAGAAAGTGCGTGGACCCCTGACCCGAAAACCGCCAACGTTTGGGTTCAGTCAGTCCGAGTGAACCCAAAGGCTCACTGCCCTTGCGGTTGGCAATGAGTTCTGGCACCAGTCCCCAGCCGACCAAAAGAATCCAGCCATTCCGCCCTAATTCTGGGTTCACCTCACTGGACTCCTCCAGAGTTTGGACGCGTTCTCGTCCAGTGGTGCTTCTTCCTCCGGTTCGGAGCCAAAGTGATTCTTGGGCCTCTCGAAGTGAGTTGGGGAGCCATGTGGAATCTGTTGGAGAGAGATTTCTTGTAGGAAGTTGGGTGCCTCTGGGTGTGCGTCCAGTGGGCGACGGAAGGTGCGACTGGTCAGAAACGCACCCGTCGCGGTGGATCGCATTGTTCCTCCGTGCATGACATGCCGCGCGTCACGTGTCGATGCGTAGAGGAGATCCCTAATGAATAAGTGCAGGTTCACAAGGCGTAGCCACCACAGTGATACCACTACGGACACGTACTGTAGTTGACTAGCCATGTCAAAGCGGCGGAGTGTCATCCCTGTACCAAACAAAAGGAGACTTGTCAAGATGGGGGAATTGTTTTGATGTTTATTGATACGAAGTGTAGGGCTCGCCTTCACGATCGGTCCAAAGACTGATAGTGGAGGGCAAGAGCGAGAAATGGAAAAAAGCCTAAAATGTAGATCTGCATGAGGCAGGCGAGGACGAGTGGAGGACTCCGGACCGTTAGAACGGGTTGGACGACGGCTTCTCGACGAAGACCCAGAAGGCGATAAACAGGATGCCGAACGCGATGGAGACAAAGCCCATGAAGTTGCCTTCGTCCATGAGGCTCTGGTAGCTCCAGCCAAAGTACTCTTGGATGCTCATGCGCACGCTCGGGCCAAGCTTGTACGCGATGAAGAGACCCATGAGCGTACTCGCAAATAGCAGCGACGCGCCATGCGACATCTGCTCGCTGTTGTACCCCGCAAAGAACCGCACGACGGCCCAGGCCACGCCCACAACGTTGCCTAGGAAAATGGCCACATTAGGCAGCTCCGCGGTCGAGCCGCGCTGCGCACCACCCGTGTTGAACCAGCGCGGCTCCTTGCCCGTGAGCTTCCACCACAGCGCCTCCAAGACGGCAGAGCAGTTGGTGAACGCGTAGGCAAACCACGTCTCCTGGGAACGCACGACATCGTTGTTCTCGACCGTGCGGTTGCTCAGCGCCGAGAGCATGCCCTGCACGAGCAGCTTGGGCACGAGCGCGATGAGCAGACGCAAGCCAGACATGTAGATCGGCGCGTAACCGGAAAACAAAAAGTAGAGCGTGACGTAGAAAAAGAGCACGGCCGAGATGGAACCGAGCGGGTACATCGTGCCGTTGACGTAAAACACGCGCCGCATGAAGCCGCTGGGCTTGTTGTAGGTCGGCACTTGCACTTCGGGTTTCTTCCACTCAGGGTCCATGTAGTTCTTCTTCTTGTTCATGAGTGCGATCTGGAAGTTACCCTTGGCCCAACGCTTGCGCTGCGCGAGCGAACCGGCGACAGATTCGGGGATCAATCCTTCAGCAAGGCGGATGCGTTCGCTCGGCTCGCCCTCGAAATCCTTGCGGAAGTACAACGCCTTCCAGCCCATGGCACAGAGCTGCTGTCCCGTGTAACAATCCTCTGTCAGACTCCCGTACTGGATGCCACCAATGGAGTCCAGCGCTTCACGACGGAACATGGCGTTCGTGCCGGCAAAAGACGAGTTCTCGTAGCCGTCCTGACCCGTCTGGATGGCGTCGTAGAAGGTCGCGTTACGATGGCCCATGGGGTCGCCAATTTGGAGCTGGATGCAGTCACGGAAGTACTGCGGAGTCTGGACAAAGGCCACGGCATTGTCTTTGACGTCGTCCGAGTAGCGGTGCAGACTGGCCATGCCGTCGTCTTCTTCCGTGTTCTGGCGGTTGCACTTCTTGCACACACCCGACTTGCCCAGCTTGGTCGAGCAGCCCACGCAGCGGAACTCTTTCTTGGAGTTGTTCTTGTCATCGTTGAGCGTACCGTTGACCTGGCGGCGGTGGACGTCGCTCTGCACGTGCATGGCGTTCTCAAAGCATTCTTTCGAGCAGTAGCTGATGCGTTCCTCGGGCACTGCTGCGAGCTTACAGGACGCACAGCACATCTTGGCCACGTTGTTGCAGCCAGTGCAGCAGCACGTGTACTTGGTCTTGTCGACGCGGTCCGGATCTTCAAAGAAGAACGGCAACGTAGCGAGCACAAACTTGGCATGCGGCTGCATATCGGTATCCAAGATAACGAGGTAGCGCCCGTTCGCGCCTTCATTGTACAGGCAGTTGTTGATGTTACCGGCCTTGGAGTAGTGGGTATCGGGCTTGACACGGCCGATAAACGTCACATGCGGCAGGCCCGGGTAGCGGTAGTCATCACGGAACGAACCAGCAGCACAGTCGGCACGGTTCACGACCTTGGGGCGCGATGGCGACGGCAGATTGGCCGACGAGTGGAGCTTGCGCCACTGGTAGACCTCCATGTCTTCGTTCGGGTCACACACACGATCGTACATGAACTGCGCGACTTCCTGGCGGAGATCACCGGCCGTCTCGAGGATGCCCTTGTTGAGTTCAATCACGGGCACGTTGGAGCCCTTGCTCCACTTGGCCTTGCAGTAGCCATCGTCCAGCATGAAGATATGGAGCAAGTGCGGCGGGTACTGGATGTTCATGCACGCCATGAGCGTGTCGATACACTCTTCGGCGGGTTCCGAGTAGTGGCACACGAGCACGTCGACACGGGGCCACTGCTCGTCCGGGACCTTGGGCTCAAACTCGTCAAAGTAGTGGGCGCCGCGACGCACGGGCTTCCACATGCCGAGGTAGTAGAAGACACCGAGAATGAAACTGAGGATTTCAGCCGCAAGCAGCGAAAAGTACGAGGCCCACTGAGGGATGGTGGGGTTGTGGAAGCACACGACATTGTCGACACCGGCGAGCGACATGTACCACGACGGCGGTGAGATCCAGCCGCTGAAGGGCTCGGGACGGCAGCGGAGCGTCACGAGTGACGTGCTGCTGATCGTGTCGCAGTCGACCGCGGGCCGCGCGGCGTCACATGGCTCGAGCCCGACCACAAACCAGAAGAAGAGACCGAGGATCTCGGCGAGGCCCGTGATCAAGAAGAGGAAGTAGAGGATGCGGTACGTCGTGATACCCTTCATGTAGTACTTGCGGACGTTCGGCAGCTTGCGCTCGATAATATTGCCGGCGCCGTTCGAGATGATGGCGTGCTCGAGTCCTTGGAACCACATGCGGTACTCATCGTCCGTCTCGGGACAGAGCACCCAGACACGGCGCTTGGTGTGGATCTCCATACCCTTGTGGGGCAGATCGAGACGCGCACACGGACGCAGCTGCAGCGCGTCCTTGAGCTCGATGGCACCGACCACCAAGTCGGCATTCCGCGTCGTAAAGTACTGACGACACTCCAAGTGGCTGTGGAAGTAGTAGATCTTGGCCTTCTCGAGCGCGAAGTACCGGCGCTTCCAGCTCTTGTGGATCGGTCCCTTGATCGTGCGCTTGCCCTGCTTGTGCATGTAGCCGTGGACAGAGATGATGTTGTCGCGGTCGTTCCCGAAGCCGACGGCCTCCGACATGTTGACGGGCGGCTGCGGCGGCGCGCGCGGGTCCACGTAGCCTTGCTGCGGTGCCGGACGGCCCTCCGTCAGACGCACATTGTTTTCACCGCCACGGCGCGAGATTTCAGCCTCCATGGCCGACGGCGTCGCGTAACTCTCATAGTCGTCGCCGCCCGCGTTGGCGTCGCCGCGTCCGGCATACATGGTTGTTGGCTTTCCAACAGATCCGAGTTGTTGGGAAATGTACTTGGCCAGGCGTGGCGCGGCTGGTAAAGTGCGTTATGGGCCGGTGGGGAGAGAACGCTCCACGGGTGTTGGAACTTTCGATCAAGAAGTTTGTGTTGGAAACCCACCAACGAAACTGCTTCCAGACCCGAGGTTCGAGTCGACACTGCGAAAGAGGGAGAGAGAAAATAACTCACACCCAGCGAGAGAAAAAACACCACAAAAAACAACCGGAATAAATTTCACCTTTTCCCCGTCAGCACACCCAAAATGGGTGGGTGGCGGAAATTTACAAACGAGTTGAGAGATGTAAGAGAGCGTACACCTAACCCGTGTATGCGTACGCCACCCCAAACCGCAGCAACCCACAATGCCTCGATCTTTACCCCGAAAGTCAGGTGCTTGGGTTTGGGGAGTACAGTACATGAAGCCGTCTCTCGATTATTACTGTAGAATTCAAGCGATCATCCAGCAACTTGCTGAGCAAGGGTTGTTGGCTGCACAATGTTCCACAGCAGAAATCCAGGCCCAGAGTATCTGGCCGCTCCAAACTGATGACCACTTCGGTCCTAAATTATCCGCATGACGAAGCAGCGTTGCGGACCCATCTGGGTACTCTCTCTCTCTCTCTCTCTCTCTCTCTGGACTCCAGACTGGAGTGAGTTGGCTGAATCTATGAAGTTGAGAGTTCAGACAAGCCACCCAAAGCAAACTTCGTGAAATTTTCACGAACACGAGATCTATTTCCGAGGATTTATTGGTGAGGTTTTGGGCCAATCGATTTCCCTCGTGTCCGTTTCAGTGGTCAGTGGAAACCCCCCACTTTACAGACAGTCCGTTATGTCCAAATCACATGCATTTTCGACACCTGTCCTACCGTCGAACTGGATTAACGTCCTACTCTAGGACTTGACCGCCAAGTTCATCAAGTGCTCCATGAACACCTTGAGGCTGACGTCGTCCGTGAAGATGACTTCGCCCTGGCCGTCCATCGAGTTGTGCGTGACCGACGGGTTGAGCTTGGCCATGAGGAAGCGCGACTGACTCTTGTGCTGGTCGCACACCACGTACCGCGGCACGGGGAAGCGCGAGTCCATGATGAGCTGCGCGTCGGCCTGGGGCGCTTCGAGCAGGTTCTTGAAGTTGATGTGGGCCGGGTCCTCGTGGAACTTCTGGTCACGCCACGCCGCGATCGTGTCGCCGTGGAACACCACGACGTAGAAGAACGAGTCGAGCAGCAAGATCGTGTCCGAGCGCACACTCGTGGCGTCGAGCAGCGCCGGCACGGGCGGTCCGTTGAACGAGTACGACAGCAGCGACGGCTGGATCATCACGAGCGAGTTGGTCGCACTTTCCCGGAGCAGACAGTGGCGGTAGTACGACGACTCGTCGGGCGAGTAGCCAAAGACCGTGAGGAACTGCGAGCGCCGCAAGTGGAACATGAACTGCGGAAAGATGGCAAACTCGGGCGACAAGCGAAAGCTCGACGGGTCATCTTTGCGGTAGTCGGCAAAGCGCGCGGCCAGGCGGATGAGCGAGCGGTCGATCCAGCGCATAATGTCCATTTGCTCTTCGCCCGACTCGGAGCGGTGCACGGCAATGCGCGCCAGCAGCACGGCCGCAGCCTCTTGATCAAAGCCTCGTCCCAGCGATGCCGTATCGTTCGGGTCCACGGTCCACGGACCGCAGATCGTCGTGACGCGCGTACGGTACCGTCCGCTCGCGTGCTGGTAGCGCGTGATAAACTGAATGTACCGCGCCTTGCCCGGTGCGAGCGCGGCCTGGTTCGACACGTCAAAGTACACGGCGATCGTCGCGTTCGTATCGATGCCGCCCATGCTCCACGTGTTGGTGCCGCCGACGCCAATCTCGACTTCCGACACGTTCTTGGCCGACTGGCCCTGGCGCTTGAGCGGCGCACACGGACCGATGGCGCCGGCGACCTTGAATTCCCGACTCGTGAGCACTTCCAGCGACGCGGCAAAGCCCATGGTGAGATGGTCCTTGTCATTCTCCGCCGCCTCGTCCGAGAACTTGCTAAACATGCGACGGAACGATTCACGGAACACTGACTGGCCAAACGAATCGGCCAAGACAATGACGCCGCCAGTGCGCTGCACGCAGCTCTTCATCTCCATGACACCACTCTGGTCGAGCGAGCACGCGAAAATGTCCACGACGTGGTTGTTGGCGACGCAGCGGTTGGCGATTTCCTGGTAGTGGAGCGTGGCCTTTTTCGTGAGCGGCGCATTGTCCTTGGCGAGATCCGTGTGCGAGCGAATGTCTTCCTTGCGGTCGCGGCCGACGATCGCACCCGGGCCGATCGTCGGTGGGCCACCGACAAACAGCATGATGCGCGCGCCCTGGCCGCGGTACGTCGCCTCGAGCAGGCCCACCGACACGGACAGCGCGACGCCCGTGCAGCGCTGCGGACGCTGGTCGGCCGCGACCGGCCACGGGTCCTTTTGGAGATCTTCCAGGATCGACTCCAAGTTGAAACCGCACTCGAGCACGGGCAAGAGGAACCGAGAGGCGTTGCTGGTCTGTTGCTGCGCGGCATGGTGCTGCTGCTGCTGGTTCATGGGCGTCGCGCGCGAGCGGTTGAGCGACGCCAGGCCGAGCATGTCGTGGACCTGCTGAGCCGTAAAGTCCTTGTTCCCACGGAAGACGTGCGACTTGGGGATCTCGGGAAAGCCCAGCTCGTGGACGTGGACCATCGTGCCGTACGTCACCAATCCAATGAGCGCGTCCGGGGGCAACTGGTTGAGCGTCTGCTGGATCGAATCCTTGAGCTCCTCGAGCTCATCCTCCGGCACGCACGTGTCAATGACAAACAAGAACACGGGCGGTCCGGCCTGGCGGTTTTGCAGCTCGTACTCGAGCGTCGAGAACTGCGGAATGAGCTCAGCCGGGAGGTTTTCCTGCGTAATGTTTTCCGCGTAATGCGGCGGGAAATGGTTGCGCGTCACGCAGAACGGACAGACCCAGAGCTTGGACATGAAGTCGACCTGGCAGTAAGGGTTGAGCACAGCCGCACACGTCTTGCAGTGGATCGGATCGTACTCGACCGCCGGCGGCATGCCCTCAATGGGCTTGAGCGGCGTGTACAGCGCGCCCACGGGGATCACGCACCGCGTCTGCTCGAGCTTGGTGCACGGCCACGAGTTCCACGAGAAGCGCACACCGTCGCGCGCCTCAAGGCCGTGGAAATCCCACTCTTGCGGCTGCTGGCCAGGCGCGTTGGCATACGCGCCCTGCTGGTCGTAGCCGCCCTGTTGGTCATAGCCGCCTTGCTGACCATACTGGCCCTGGTCATAACCACCTTGCTGGCCGTACTGGCCCTGGTCGTACCCTTGCTGCTGCTGGCCGTACCCCTGCTGCTGCTGGCCGTACCCCTGCTGCTGCTGGCCATACTGGCCCTGGTCGTAGCCGCCGCCGTGCATCATCTTGCTTCTTGAGCGCCAGATTCCGTTTCACCCCCTCGATGATCCCATCGATGGCCACGTGGGAGGGGAGTGTCCCTCCCTCTTCAACGTAGCGTTTTGAAACCTTATGTTAGGACCAGCACCCAGAATGGTGTGCGACACATAAAGTAGGGAAGCCATGACGTCACGTCGTGAAAAGAGACGTGTAATAGAAGCGCCAGCTAAATGACTTGAAATGGCTTCTTCTGTTCTTGGCTGCTTCAATATGTGATGTAATTTCTCGTGCTTCAATGTGTGATCTACCATGGCCAACACGCACTGGGATAACTAATTACTACGTACTTGAGTGTCTGTTTTGTATGTCGATGAGGGGGGTGGAGACGGACCGAAATCAGCTTAGCTGGTGGTGGTGCGCAGGGGCTTGGACGAGCTCAGCGACGTCGGAATGGGCATGTATTGCGTGGTGCCGACGCGGTAGACGACGTCCCTTCGTCGCCGTATGAACGCGATCGTCTGTACGACCGACACGTACATGCCGATACACATGAATGGCAGCACGAGCACCCAGATCCACGCCGACATGGCCGCTGTTGATGCCGCTGTTGATGCCGACGCCACCGTCGTGGGGTCGCCATTGGCGTCGCCAATGCGGATGTATGATGGTGTGGCCGGTGGAAGCGGTGGTGCCACGGCGACCGCCTGGCCTGGGTGGTTCACGAGTGTGATGCGGATCTCAATGCCTGTCTCGGTGCCTCCCGTGGTGGTCTGCACGTACTGCGGCTGAGGCTGAGACCGAACCTGAGGCTGCTGCTGAAACGAAGGCTGCTGCTGAACTGGAGGCTGAGGCTGAACTGGAGGCTGAGGCTGAAGCTCACTCAGCGGCGGCGCCGCCTCTTTTACCTGCGGGACGATCGTCACGACCACTGGCTGCGCCTTGACTAGCGGCTGAATCGGCTTCGCATCCACGGCGTCGGGTGAATCAATCGGTAGGGTTTCCGCTGGGTCCGCCTGGTCGCCACCGTCCTCTGCTGTTCCGGAGAGCGCGCTGTGGCTCGTCGCGACGTCACTCATGAGCGACGCGACGCATCCAGGCGTCAGCTCGTCGGCGTGGTCCACGAGGCAGTCGCGCACGCGCTGGCGCCGCTGGCGCACCCGCTCGTCGCTCCCAGACACGCTCTCGAGCAGCGCCAGTAGGTTCGCTTCGCGCGCGCAGTACGTCCGGGTCTCGCTTACACAGGACATCGGGTCCATTTTGTGTGTTTAGTGATCGCGCGTGTCTTGAACTGACAGCCTCCTTAGCTGGCCGTGGGGCTATCTGCCGATCTGAATCTGGCAAAATAATTGGCGGGAGAGAAGATCGACGGATGCTTATCGCTCCCTTCTTTTCCTCTTCTGCGTCTGCTTCTGCGTCTCCACGCCGTCTGGTGCCGCCGCTCTTGTGACGTGAAGTTCAAGGGAGCTGGACGGGAAGTCGCATCACCGCCCCACACACGCAAAGAGCTCCCCGCGTTGGAACAACGAACTGCAATGCGAGATTAACGATGGGCAGTGTAGACTATTTTTACAAGGCTATTATATTTCAGATCCCAATTATACATAATATGATGGCATGTGTAGAGGAATATATATTATTTATTATAGGTCATGTAAACATGTGATGCTGTGTTCGCGGACATGATCCTTTTCGCCCCAACGTCACAGCCAACGAAGGGGCGCCGCGTTACCAGAAGCGCGAATCGTGGGCAGGCAGGGCCGGAAGTTTCCAGCTGGTGGTTTCAGCCAGCAGACAGGTCGTGTCCCAGACGGCCACTGTCCTTTCTTCAATTGAGAGCTCTCTTTCTAATTTTGGCTGAACAGTGTTTGTCTCAAATAGAAGGCTATTCGCATTATGTTGTCTCGAATAGAAGCCCCTCAAATCGTTGGAGTGATGGTCAACATTCTAGCGAAGAGCTCCTGTGGAAGCTATGGGGAATGGCGCGAGCGCGCTATCGCGAACGACTGCGGCGACAGGGGGTCCTCAGCGAGACACGGACACGGACCCATCCTCACCAGTAGAGGACATTCCTAGCGTTTCAGCTGACGAGAATGGGGATACACCAAGCCAGGCCAAGGCGGAGAAGGACGACACGGACTCGCCCGCTGCGGAACCATCTCCACCCGCGTCCACCAATAATGGCACGGGCAATGGCGACTCGTCACTCGCAATCACGGAGGTGCAACTGATGGGCATGAGGAGTGCACTGCGCGAGCGGCTCCAGGACGACATGCTGAATCAGTACTCGTTCCTGGGCGATCGCGAGTGCGTGGCCACGCTCGTGTCGCTCTTTGAACGCACCGTCACGTCGGGCCAGAACCAGTCAGGGCTGCTCATAGGCAGCGCCGGCTTTGGCCAAAAGCAGATCATCGCCAGCGCATTACGCGAACTGCGCAGTCGCTGTGCGAGCGGAGGTCCCGGTTTCACGCACGTGTATCTGAACGGCACGATTCTCCAGAACGAAATCGAGGCCTTTAAAGAGCTGCTCGCCCAGCTCTCGCGCAACAAGTCGATCAAGCACCCGGCGCTTTCGTACAGCTCCATGTATTCGTATCTCCGTTCTCTGCTGCGCGCACGAGCCGAGGCCGGGCAGCCCGTGCTCGTGATTCTGGACGGGCTCGAGCACTTTGCCCACACGCAGGCGTCGGCCAAGCAGTTGCTGCTGTACAACCTGCTCGACTGGCTCCAGTTCAAGGACGTGCAAATGGGCGTGCTGGGCATCACGGAAGACTTCTGCATCATGGACTCGATGGAGAAGCGCGTGCGATCACGGTACGATGACTCTGTCCACAAATTATCGTAGGCCATTTTCTAACCATCGCGGTAGCTTTTCTAAACTCCAGGTCGTCGTGCCCGTGCGGTCGTTCGAGACCATGAAGAAAATGCTGCGTGACGCGTTCACGCTCCGCACGGTCGACTGGACCCGCACCGGCGTCTCACCACATGACACGCCGTCTCCCGCGTTTATCGCCGCGTTTGACGCCCGCGTCGACGCGCTGTTTGCCCAGCAGTCGGACGAATTTGCCGGCTTCCAAGCCGTCTTTCAAGGCCTCTGGGACCGCAGCCGCAGTCCGGCGTACTTTGTCCGGCTCGCCGTCTCGGCCGCGAGTTTTCTTTCTCAAGACCGGGCGCTGCTGAGTCCACACCACTTTCAGCGCGCGCTGCAATTGCTCGAGCCGGACTACCAGCTCGCGACGCTGCGCAGCATCAGCGACCACTGCATCGCGCTGCTAATTGGTATGAGCCATTTAGAAAAGGACGGCCACGCCGTGTTCACGCTCGAAATGGTCTACCGCAAGTGGGAGGGCTTTCTACGCAAGCACGATATGCTGCGGTCGCTGCCCACACGCACGGAGGCACAGCGCGAGCTCGAGGTTCTCATGGAGCTGCAGCTCGTCGAAGACGCAGGCGATCCCTTCCGCATTTCGCGGCTCAAACACGCGCCGGCCACTTTTCTGCAGCCCGAGTACCGGGCCGTCCACTTGAATTTCGAGCCCAAGACACTGCAGAGCATGATCCGCACGGGAAGCATCCTGTGCTCGACCGCCATGGCCGAGTGGATGGTCAACGGCAGCTAACCTTGAAGTCGCCCATCCATTCTTCAACGTGGTAATTATAGAGCTTTGTCGTATTTCGAGATCGCCATGAGATCTCGCTCGCTCCTCCGGGAAGCCAGTCAGTGGAGAAAGGCGGATGACCGCACGCCACTAACAAGCCAACATGGTCGTGCACTTTGCGCTGGACGTGGCGTCGTCGTCGGCAGATGAGCGCCACCCCTTCAAGAAAAAGTATCTGATTTCACGGACTCGCGAGCACAAGAACTCGATCTTTGACTATGTGTACGTTTTGGCTGAGACGCGGGATATCACGAGACTGTAGAGACTCACGTACTTGCTTTCTGTGTTGGGTTAGCCACTTGTCGTCGTCGCTCTTGCGGAAGGTCCGGTACGGTCAGTCGCTGGACGCAGCTCTGCAGGTTTGATTTCAAGCGGAGGCCTGAGAGGAATGGAGAGCTCACTGACGATGCTGATGGTGTGGTTGGGAGGAGCAGACACGAAGCCCATGGAACGGTGAGGCGTCCGTCTCTCCTGCTGCGGTCTCTCGTCCTTCACGTGCGCCATACCCTCTCTCGATCTGGCGCAATCTCGACGACCCACAACACAACGCGCAATCGCCCAGTCGGCGTGGCGAAGGGACATTCAACCCGCGCAGCGACAAAACCCACGCCCACGACGGCGCGATCCGATATGGCCGCCCAATTCGGTTGCAAGCGACAGACGGAGGCTTCTTGGCGGTCGACGCCGACGGGTGTCTCGTCAAACTGCCGTCGTCCCATCGAGAAGACCCGAGCACGTTGCTCACGCTGTTCCCACAGAACCCGCTACTCGCGCCACGCAGCAAATCGCACGTGCTTAGTGAAGAGCTCTGCTTTCTCGTCGTGGGGTCTGCGACAATCCACACTGACCACGACGTGCAGTACGCCGACTCGAAGAGGACGTACGGTCCACCTGCGGCGCTTGGTAACGCGGTCGTTCGCCACCAGCTACAGCATGGAAATCTCCCGCGCCCGCGAGAGAAAATACACGACGACCAGTCGTCGACAGTTTGGTGCTTTCGACGAACGACCACGACGACGCCGACGGGGACACGACCAGAGGTACTGGAGACGGGCATGCTGGTACAGCTACGACAGCGCGACTGGACGATGCATTATGAGACGGAGCGGATCGCCAAGAAAAAGTACACACCAATCGCGACGACCTCAATGGAGCTTAGTAGCCCCGAGGCTGAGGACTCGCCCCCGGTCGAGTCGTCTCGGTCAGCGCCGTTCACGCACGTGTGGCTCCAGCAAAATGACCTCTCGTCGCAGCATCAGGACCCGAAGCTGAAGTCCGCGAAAGCCGTGCACCACTGGGACAACCTCTGGTTTCTCATCGATGTCGCGAGCGACCGCGAATCTGAACGGCGGCGCAAGCAGCAGGATGCGGAGCGAGAAGCCGAGCGCGATGCTGCGCTGCGAATCACTGACGATCCCGAGGACCGTGACGACGATCGGGACCATAACAAGTGTCAGGATCGAGTAGAGCCGCTGGCGAACGGCATGGCGGGCAACAACCATGAAGACGACAGGAGCCAGCACGTCGCCAAACGAGTGTCTGTTCTCCACGCCCGCGTCTTTGTGTCGCACAAGGCCGAGCAAGCGCAGCGCCACGCGGCGGCCATCGTCGTCCGTTTCTTGCGGCGTGTGTTTCGTCGCGAGGCCGAGCGTCGAGCCAAAGAGCTCATTGACCGCCGCATCATTCGTCGCACGAACAAGCACCTTCCACAGCAGGTCGACGGATGTGAGCTCTTGACGACTCACCAGCAGCTCCGAATCTTGCAGTGCTTCAAGCCCAATATTTACGGGTCGCAGCATGCCATGATGATGGAGAGCGCATCCCACCGCATCCCGGGCATCTCCCTACAAGGCAGTAAACACCATCAGCAAGAAGCACAGCGACTGGTGTCGATGGCGCGGGATCTAAAGTACCTGGGGTCTCCGGAGTTCAAACAGGTTGCCGTCCCGCGCGCTTCGTCTTCTTCTCCTTCCAGCAGTCACCAGCTGTCACTGCCTCCACCACGGCGGCAGCTACGCACCCCACACCAGCAGCTATCCAAAGAAAAAAGAGACCGAGACCACAGAATCCACGTGCACCTCGCCATGGTGCATCGTGAAAAGCCTTCATTTCGCTTTGGGAAACCCACGTCACTACAAGGATGTCCCCAGCAGCTCCAGCACGGCCACCAGTATCAGCTCCGACCGTAGACGGCCCCGGCGTCCCCTGTCCCAAACAAGCTCACGGGATGGAAGGCATGATCTCGAAGAGACTCGTGCCAATGAGAAATTTCCGACGGCGTCGTGGTCGCATACCCGGTGTACACCACTCGTCAACGATCTGAAACGGCGCAAAGATCTTGAGCTGAGCTCCTCGCGTGAGCTGCTGGGACGCGTCCGACGCCGAGAACACGATCGTCAGTTTCAATCCCTCTCTCGAGCCCAGCGTCTCGCGTTCGTCACCGTTGTCACTCGTGGTCTGCAGGCCATGGACGACCACGCCGTCGAACATGACCAAATGGGCGTGCTTGGCAAGCCGGTCAAGCTGCACGACTACAAAGTCCCTTGCGTGGACGTCGTGGGCGCTGTCCTGGGGATGCCCACCACCGCTCCGCCCCAGCAGCGTCTGGCCCTGCGACCGAAGCAGCGTGAGGTCGCGGTGCATCTTCCGAGTTGCCTTGCGGATGGCGTCGCCAAGGCTTCCGCGAATCTTGGCCAACACGGCGGCGGCGTCGGACGCTCGTGGTCGTCGGTGCGAAGTCGAGGACGACAGCTTGGACGGCGAGAAGAACTGAGTTTGGAATGGCTCGCTCCGCATCTCGGTCACAGTGTCGGCGATGGTGTCGTCCGTTTCCCGCACGGCCGGGTCCGAGGACGAGAAGCTCTGTCATTATAATTGAATTGGTTAGAAAGCATGAAGTGGGGGAAATTGGATTATAGTCCAGCACCCGTACCTGGTCCGCCGCGGACATCACGGTGCGGTCTTGGGAGAGCATTGTCGTCGCCCTGCTGAGCACGTCCGACAAGCGGCGGCCTCCTGTGGACTGTTGGGTATCGTCCAGTGACGCGGGCATGGACTTGCGCCTGAGGAGAGAAATCCCACTGTGAGTCCATGGAGAACTCCTAGACACCTAGGAGAGTACCCACTGGACTTACCGCTTGCCCTCGGCTTGTTGCTTGGTGGCTGTGGTGGCATTAGAGGTCGACTCACGGCGTCGCTTGGTGGAGGCGGTGGAGGCAGTCCGAGTGGTTCTCGTCCATCGCGACGGCCGTGCGTCAGCAGCTTCAATTGCCGGTACAAGAGACCGCGTCGTTCTCATTGTGTCCACCGAGACTCTTCCAGAGATGGGCCGCGACAACGGCGGTGTCCGCGTGCTGCACGGGAGCGGCTCAGTCGACGGAGACAGCGATCGCTTCGCTCGCGCAGGCTTTGGCTTTGGCTGCTGCGCTGCTGATAGTGATGAACGCGACGGCGGCGGCGGTGAAGGAGGCGATGGCGGCGTCACGTGCTTGGCGGGCGAGCGACGAATCGGTGTGCTGCGACTCGGCGGCGAGACGCTCCTTTTCGGCTGGGATGGTTTGTGAAGCAGTGCCGCAAACGGATTCGATTCCTCCTCCTCCTCTTCCTCTTCCTCCTCCTCTGGGATAACGTCATCGCCCACAGAGCCCAGCGCCGTATGGATTGCAAAGAGCTGCGTGGGCTGCTCGAGCACACGCGGCTTGGGCGGGCGCTTGGCATCGCGTCTGGCCTTGAGGTTTTCCGCCGTCGGGACGTGCCGTGCGTCCTCCTCCAGATCGTAGTACACGACGCGCTCCTCCTCCTCCTCCGCCTCCTCCTCCCGTCCTCTCATTTTGCGGTCCTCCTCCACGGACAGGAAGCCGATCTCATGGACCACGGCGTCCGCCGCATAGCGGCGAGCCATGTTGCCGGCCGTTTTGTTTCCTGATCGGGTTTCCCGCCAGTTTTGCTGTCGGTCTGGGTAGAACTGTAGTGCACCTCAATAGAGGACCTATATATGAGAGGATAGAATCGTTCCTATCGTTTCTAAAATCTCACGAGCAGAGCAAAAAGCGCCGATGCAGTTCAACTCGTGGTTGAGCATACGGGTGGCCTACGCTTAGTACTGTAGGATATCCAGTACCAGTATTGAGAACTTGCTGCTTCCACAGGAGGAGTTGGAGGCGAGCTCGAGATGATCCACCCCCGCCACTTGAACTTTATCCGGACACGGATCTATTGAGACGGTGCCCACCGGCTTGACATTTGCCATCCGTGTCACATCGTAAAAGGCAGCGATTGGTGGGCCTCCAACGGCCGAGCTTCATTCCTGGCTGCCACGCAGGAATGCAGCTCCTCTTAATACAAGATCTCATACAAACGATAAGTGAGGTTCCGATTTTGCAGACTACTTCGTGGTGATTGGCCGCGCCAAGCGACTTAACCCTAACCATGAAGATCGGGTTCTTTTTCCGAGAAAGCATTTTCATTGGTCTAGGCGATTGTATCATGCGATTTGATTGGGTAAGATCTTCGAAACCTAACCTCAGTTTGCGACACAGACAGACATCAAGCCAAAGAATTCTGGATGGTTTGGTCCGGCGCCGAATTGAGCTCCTCACATTGCAATTTGCCTCGGACCCCTCAGACCTCTTCCAGACTTCAACCCTCCCTTCGCAATGGTGTCCAGCAACATGACCAACTACCACGACGTCGTCCACAAGCACCACGCCTCGGCTGCCGACAGCTTGCCACTGCCCATGGAGGCCCTCATGCTCAAGGAGTCTCTGCTCCACACCCACCACCACAAGAGCCTTGCCGTCCACACCAAGAGCATTGCCTTCACGCTGCTGCACCTGCGCAAGATGGTTGTGCCGCCCGTGGACATCCCGCGCAACTACAAGAAGATGCGCACGCTGCGTGTCAGTGGCGTCGACGTGCCGTTCACGCGTCAGATGTTTGATCGCCGCACCAAGGAGCAGATGCCGCGCCGCTTCCGCCTCAAGACGATCCGCGAGTGAGCGAGCACAAGACTACGATGATGCCTTTGCAGGCAACAAATTCCCCCCCATCTCATCGGCCGCCACAAGCTCAAGGATCGCCCAGCGCTGCCTTGACCGGCGCAAGAGCACCTAGCTCGGACCAGGACCCCAGAGAGCTTTGTGCCCGCCATGCCTACTGAGCAGCCCAAGGAGCCAAACTCACAGGCCATAGAGTTCGATGTAACGTAGTGATGCAGAATGCCAGTGTAGTTAACACTGAGCAAATCAATGGAAAATGTCGTAAACCCACAGTACGTGTCATCCCTCCTTTCGTTTGCACATGCAGTTTCTTGTGGGTAAGAAGACTCTATACTTTATCCAAGTGCGATTCTTTTTTGTCGTTCTTCAACAATGATTGGACCATGAAGAACCAGCTGGTTCTGGCGCGAGAAGGGGCGAGGGTTCTTTTTCTAATGCGGTGTTCTGATTGGACGATTATAAACCAATTATTTCAATCCAGATTAATCAGTGATTTTTAATTGGCAGATATGATGAATCTGTCAGGATCCGGACAGCGGAGACTGACGGCGCTTGTCCTCATTTCTCGAATTACTCGATCGTGCTCAAGACCTCCTTCTTCAAGAGCTCCTCCTTCTCCGCCCTCATCTCCACCATGGTCGCCACTGCGTTTGCCACGGAACACGCGCCAGTGTTGGCGACAATTAACTCGACGTCCCCCAAGCGATTGGCGCACAACGTGCCGCTGCCCATGGAGGCGGTCGTGCTCAAGGAGTCGATCCGCAAGACCCACAGTAAAAAGTGCTTTGCGTTCAGCCTGCTCCACATGCGCAAGGTCGCCGTGCCGCCGGTGCGGATCCCCGACATATACCGCACGTCGCGGCTCCCGTCGCTCCGTGTGGGCGGTCGCGAAGTGCCCTACACGCGGCTGATGTGGGAGCGTACGAAGCGCAACGTGTTCGCGAAGGGCAAACTCCACACGATCCGAGAGAACGGCGGTATCGTCACCCCTTCGCGCTACTGAGTCATGCTCTTGCTGTGAGAAGAACAGGCTCATTCTCAGACCAATAATCCGAGATTGCACCCAGCAATCTCCACGTGACTCAGATCCGTGACGGAGAGATCAGCACTCTGCTGTGGACACCATCGCCCGCCCCATCCCCAGACACTCCACTAGTCGCTCTTGCGAACTTCTGCTGGGAGGATACAGAGGCGTAAGCGAACTGTAAAGGCACATAGGGCGATACTAATACTCCTAATATTAACAATCTCCATCACTCTCGTCCCCCAAAGCGTTTGAGTAGCTCACACACATCGTCGTGGCCCTGGAGCCGCGCCATTGCGGCGGCCGTCACCTTGCCCTTCAGAGCCGTGGCATTCACATCGGCCTGGTGCTCCAGCAGCAACTGGACGACGTCCATGTGACCGAAATGGGCCGCGACGTGGAGCGGCGTCATGTCATTCTTGCGGCGCGCGTTCACTCTTGCCCCGTTCGCGATGAGTGCCTTGGCCACGCCCAAGTGGCCTCCGTGGGCGGCGCCGTGGAGTGGCGTCGAGCCGCTCGTGGTCGTCGCGGCCTCCGTGTTGGCGCGCCATCGTTCCAAGAGGTAGCGCACCACGGGCTCCCGCCCCGCGCGCGCAGCACAACTCAACGCCGTCTCGCCATTCGCCGCACTGACCATTTCGGTCTTGGCACCGGCCTCGCACAGCGCACGCACTATGCCCATGTGGCCGTTCTCGCACGCAATGTGGAGCGGCGTCGTGCCGTCTTTCACGGGCGCGTCCACAAAGATCCCACTATACCCGAGCAGCACAGTCACAACATCGAAATGGCCGTTCGCTGACGCGACGTACAGCGGCGTCACGCCGTCGGCACGTTTCGCCGAGAGATTAGCGCCGCAGCGAGCGTGGAGAAAACGCACGACACTGGCGTGGCCGTTCTGTGCGGCCGCAAACAGCGGTGTCGACAGATCGAGCGTCGGCGTGTCGGCCTGCACAATGCACGTCGATACCAAAAACTCGACGACTTTCAAGTGGCCGTTCAGCGCCGCGAGAAAGAGTGGGTGGACACTGTCGTCCCGCGAGACGGTCACATTCGCGCCGCGCTGCCACAGGGTCTTGATGATCTCAAGGTATCCGTGCTGCGCTGCGAGTAGAACAGGCGTCGAGCGATCGCGAGAGAAGAGAGAACCGTCGGCGCCGCAGGCCAGGAGCAAGTTGGCGACGTCTAGATGCTGATTCTTGATCGCGAGAAGCAGCGCCGTGCTGCCGTCGCTGCGCCGGGCATTGATGTTAACGCGGGCCTGGCACAACAACTGCACACATTCGACATGACCCTTGAGCGAAGCGATCGCGAGCGCCGTCGAGCCGTCCTGGATCGGTACTTCAGGGTTTGCACCGGCTCGGAGAAGGACGGCCATGATGGCGGCGTGGCCATGCTGCGCAGCATAGTAGAGCGGTGTGGCATTGCTGGATGTGACCGCATGCACGTTGGCGCGGTACTGGAGCAGTATTTGGGTGATGGCGACGTGGCCGTTCTGCGCGGCAACGTGAAGTGGCGTGGCGAGGTCTGTCGAGAGAGGCGCGTTGACGCTGGCATCGGCTCCGGCTTGCAGCAGAATCTTTAGAATCGCGACGTTCCCACTCTGCGCCGCAAAGAATACCGCCGACGCGCCATTCGGAGCCACCGCTGCTGGCGCGTTCACGCCGAACCGACACAGCATCTCGACGATCGCCTCGTGGCCGCGCTCGCACGCTGCCAGGAGAGCGTCTTCGCCACTGGCTTGCGCGCCGTGCGAGAGGAGTTGCTCGACCACATCCTTATACCCTTGTCGCGCGGTGAGCTCGAGCACGGAGATGCCACCCCGCAGTTTCGCTGTGGCATTGGCTCCGGCCACGCAAAGCTTTTGCACAACGTCGAAATGACCATTCTCTGCCGCGGCGATGAGCGGTGTGCGTCCGTCGTCTGCTGGCGCGTTCACGTTCGCTCCCTTGGCAATAAGCAACTCGACGACGCCTTCGTGGCCCTCCTGAGACGCGACGAGCAAGGGCGTCGTGCCGTCGTTCGCAGCCTTTGCATCAACTGCGCACTCGGGATGCTCTACAAGGTACTGGCAAACAGCCTCTTGGCCATACCGAGCCGCCACATGGAGTATGGACCATTTGCGATGCGTCGTTGCCATGTCCGGGGATACACCGCTACTCTGCGCGAGACCTCGTAGATGTTTGAGCGACGCCAACTGTCCATACCGAGCAGCAGTGTGGAGAGGCGAGAAGCCGTCGTCTTCTGTGGTGGCCTTCAAGTCGGCACCATGCGCGACCAACACGTCGATGATACCAGTCGCATCATGCATGGCAGCGAGATGAAGACACGTCGAGCCGTTGTGGGCGGGCAGTGACGCGTCGGCGCCGTGCCGCAAGAGTGTCCACACGACGTCGTGGTGTCCATTCTCAACTGCGAAATGGAGGGCAGTGAACAGTCTCTCACCACGGGCATTCACTTGGGCTCGGTGCTCGAGCAGCAGCTCCACGACCCCTTGATGGCCGGCCTTAACGGCCAGCATAAGTGGCGTGAACCCTCTCCCTTCTTGTGCCTCGGTGCGGCAATCCACGTCCGAGCGCGCCGTGAGCAGAGCCTTGACGACGGCTTTGTAGCCGCGCTCTGCCGCGACGTGGATCGGAGAGAACCCCGATGCGCTTCTCGCGTTCACAAGCGCGTCAATCTGGATCAGCAGGTTGATAATTTCGATGTGGTTCCCTTCCGCAGCGAGATGCAGCGCCGTCTTCTCACTTGGAGACAGCTTGGCATAGATGTTCGCTCGCCGGTCGAGCAGTACCTTCACCACAGGTACGTGACCGTAGTAACACGCCGTGAGCAGTGGCGTACGCTTGAACGAACGTGGTTCGCTTCGGTCAATGTTAATGCCCGAGTTGGTGAGCAAGAGCTCGACGACTTCGACGTGGCCGCCGCGCGCGGCAACCAGTAACGGCGTCTCGCCGCGTGCGGTCGCCACGTCCACGCAGTCCGTTCCACCACTTGATAACTTGCTCAGCAACACGCGAAGCACGCCCAGGTGGCCTTTAAGCGCCGCAATGTATACAGCGTTGCGGCTTTCACGGTCCGTGGCCTTGACGTCGGCACCGGCCTCGAGCAGAACCTCGACGACCCCCAGATTCGCATACACCACGGCGACCATGAGCGGCGTGCTGCCATCACCATTGCGCGCGTCGACGGCCGCTCCCTGTTCCAGGAGATACTTGACGACATCCACGCGTCCACCTCGTGCTGCTGCGGCTAGCGGAGTCGTGATGCTCGACGGCGGGTGGACGGTTGCGCCGTGGTTAAGTAGGAATGTCACAATGTCCAAATGACCATATCTCGCAGCCATTTCAAGCGCCGTGATGCCGTCACGCGGCGTCGTGGCATCCACCGTTGCACCGGCGTCGACGATCTGCGCAGCCATGGTGAAGTATCCCTTGGCCGCCGCGACGTGGAGAGCCGTGAGGCCCGCGAGGCCGCGCTCGTGGACGCATTGCGGCCGCTCGCGCAGCATCTGGAGCACGCGCTCGGCGCGGTTCGCGGCCACAGCGGCATGGAGCTGGGACTCCTCCTCTTCTGTGTACTGGTCGGCGTCCCGCACGCGCAGCGCGAGCTCGAGCGTCTGCGTGAGGAAGCCCGGCGCGTCGCCGTCGTCGTCGTCCATCTCGTTCTCTCTTTGGTTTGCTCGATGGGTGTCAAGCACAGGAGTGATGGTCACTACCATTATAAACAGTTTGTGGTCTCAAAACAACTTGAATAGACACACAGTTTACTTCAATTACGGCTCTGACCACATAAATATCATACTGCTGACGGGCTCATTCATAGCTTCTGGTAGAGCCGATCGTCGCTGCTGACGCCCGAGCTCGTGGACGACGTGTAGCCGCCGGCGCTCCGTTCGTGGGGTGTTCGCCGGTGCAGGCTGCTCGCTCGCGCGCGGTGCTTGGGGACCTCGGCGCGCGCGATCTCGGCGGCGTTGAGCTGGTGTGCGGTCGTGAGGCAGTGCAGACAGAACCGCAACTCTTGCTTGAGCAAATTACCGCCCGGCGCACACAGAATGAGCTCGCGCTTGATGACGCACTGCTTGCAAATCGCCTTGGGACAAATCACACACGCTGACTTGGCGCCTCGTCGCGCTGAGCGCGCGTTGCCGCCGCACACGGCACAGCCATCACCGGCGGCTCCGTCCGCGTCAGGCGGTGCCGTGAACGTCGACTTGCAGGCCACGAGGTGCGCGAGCTTCTTCATCTGCGCGCATTCGATGATCTTGGCGAGCGAGATGAGCGTGTCGGCCGTCGACTTGATCATTAACGGCAGCAGCATCGAGTCTTTGAGTTCGTAAAAGGCCGTTTGATACACTTCCACGCGCTGCGGTGTCTGCTGGCGCCACAGCGAACAGATCGACATGTTGGCGCGGTCGTACGTGGGGAGCGCTGGCGTCTTTGGAAACGCGATCGAGTGCATGAGGTGATAGCCGACGTGCTCGCCATTTGTGAGCCGCCGGAAGCCCGTGGCTTCCAGGTAGACACTGTCGCGGTGCTTGGAGACGGCGCGCACGCGCATTGGCACGCTCTTGACATACCATCGCACAGTCATGGACTGGAATGGTTCGTCGGCCGTCGGGTCCAAGACCGTCTCGAGCACAGCACTGTCCATCGTCGCGTCGTCCACGTACTCGGTTTTAATGCGCATGGCGTCGGTCGTGTGGCTGATCACGCCGTACATGGCGTCGTTTAGATCGCCGAGCACCGTCCCGTACGTGAGCAACATCTGCATGTCCTTGCTGCCCGTGTCGGCGGCGGACCGGCGATCGTGGTAGACTCGCACGTCTTCCTTTGTTCGCTGCAGCACCCATTTGCTGCCGTCGAGAGTGCCGCGGTCTTCATTGATGAACTGTTCGTACTGTGCCTGCGCCTCGTCGACCAGCGAGTACGCCATTGTCTGGAGCTGCTCGCGCTGCTCGTGGTTGAGTTCGAGTTTCGGGAACGGACTCGTGAACTGTGCGGGCGGCATGGCGCATTGATGGCAGGCGACGGATTCTCGACTGACCACACGAGACTCGAGGGCCTAGCTAACCCGACGACTCTATGAGCGGGAAGGAATCGACTCGACGATAATCACTGTACGCTCGGACGGATGGTTGAACACGGTAATTTAGTAGAGCTCCTTGGAACTGATGAAGGGATAAGTACGTTCTGGTCCACGGTCTATGGCAAATTTATCACGCGCAAACCTGATGCACTGGATCATGCAGTGCACAGATGCTGCCAGTGTCATTTGACTGCCGAGACGATTTGCTCGCGAGAAAAGGGCCATTCCGTTTGAGGACCCTGCAAGTGCCAACGTGTGCGTGCCTCGGTGAATATACAGTCGAGACACCGCCCGCAGGAGCGTGGGTTCACGCTCGCGTGCTCACATCCTGGCAATTAGTTCAGGACTCGTCATGTGGCGAAGCAGACTGGCAGTGTCGCCACAATGTGCAGTTGAGCACAGTGGTCCACAGTCCCATAATGGGGTGCCCATCCCTAAACTGTTTGGCAACAGTTTATCCGGCACCCTCAAATCTTGGCAGCTTCCAGCAAATTGCCAACAGCGGCCACAGAGCCAACACCCCAAAAGAGAGGAACATACCCACGGCTGGACAGCGCAGGGTTCCACTGGACACGTGTATTTGGACGGTTTTTGCTCATTGTTAGGACTGACGTATGAGTGAGCACACTGTACCGGTACATGCCTAGTGAGCCGCCGGGTGTGCATACAGTCACTCATACTATACGCCTGTGTGCTTGACCTCGTCCGACGAGACAGGCCCGTGACTCGACGGACGAAGTCAACAAAGACCGTCCTTAGGAGCGATCGAAATAGACGCAGACCTCTAATATACTAGTTATAGTTCGATCGCTGCCAAGGACGGTGGACACCATCGGACGGGTGACCCCTGAGCCAACAACAATCTGTGTGGCCAAAAACGTGCTCTATATCACAGCATTGGCGTCTCGTCCGCTTGTGGCGACATTGGAATGCTTGCTTTGACGTCTCGAAAATGCTCGTTTCCATGTTACTGTAACAATGTAAACAGAAACGACCGAATCATCGGTAATCCAGTACCGTGACTATCTGTGGGTTGTACACTATCCCTGGCCTCAGTGTGAGCAGAAAATCGGACGTTTTTGGCAGGTCATTTGTATACGGCATACGTATTTACTTAGAATTGTGCACAAAACTATCATCTCCAACAGGGTTTTGCTTTGCACGGTTGTGCTAAGGAAAGGGAATACTATACTAAGAGGTCGGACTAATCTTAATCTTGCCTCGTCGACAAGTTTTAACGGTAATACTCTAATTAAAATTAGAGTATTACCGTATTACTTATCGATTAGGCAACAGGAGACAGCAAGGAACTCCATGTTTTACGTGAAATCAACTAACGTAATGCAGTGATTACATGTTAGTCCAGTTTCCTGTTCGAAAACCAAGTTTCAGTTCTAAAAAGAGGGATAAACCGTAGATACCGTTTCCAAACGAATGAACAATACGATTTATCTGAGTTCATGCGATAACCCTTCAGGGGTGTATCCGACGAAGGCTGGGAGTCGTGCGATAGCATTGCTGGTGAGAACGCTGAAGGATAATTCACACTAGTCTTTAGCTTGTGAAGCCGCAAAATTACAGGTAAAAGAGTTTGTGTCAGTGTCATTTAATGGCACTGTCGATGTCAGCGCTCTGCTTTAATGCGCGGGTCAGAGGGAACGGTTTGTGGGCAGTGCAGTTCTGGCTACTTGAGTGTTCTGCATGCAGTCCCTATCCCGGAAAGGGCGATGATTGTGATGATGATGATGAACTGAAGTCTATTACGCGCAATAAATGTACCTTGTAGCTTCAGAGGGCATTGTACCAAAGCCAAACATCCTGAATCGCAGGAGAGACGCAGTATTCCTAACATTGCCATGTCTCGCCCAAAGGTGATGCTGAACGTTAACGTTTCCGTTTCGGTCGGTGCGCCACTGTCATCAGCATCATACTGGCGACCTCTGTCTGCGCAATGACGACCTTTCCGCAGACGTCAACAGAACCGCATCGCTAGCTTGGGCAGGGTTTCCGCCTGATCTTCACGCACTCGATGATCAACGTGTCCACCGCACTGCGTACATTGCGAGCTGCTCGTGCTTGCCAACGGTCAGGTCAAGTCTTGGCTCGCGAAGAGCACGGGCGCCATGTTGCAAGGTCATCAGCTAACCATTGGGGGTAATAGCGTCAACTTTTCAACTGACAGGAATACGCATGGGGCGGCGGCTCGCATGCGCAGCATTGACTGTGTCGCTCCTCTGCCCCGTATCACGAGTATACGAATCATAATGGATTGCGGCATCGAACGCTGAGATTCCCGACTCGGCAATAGACGCACGAACACTTCTGGTGATATCATGATGATATGATCATTGGCAACTGACATGGACTGACTGCCGTGTGCTGCTGTACAGAGTGCATCCAGCACAGTGCACGGAGAAGGCAGCCGCGCACAGGCGGTAGCTTGGGAAGTCTGTCCAGCGGCAGCTCCTGGCATGGAGCTCTTACTGTCATGTGCTATTATAATACAATCCACAGCTGCGCACACACACGCACATGTAGATGGCACTGACCAGCAAACGATGTGCAAAGTCTCTGCGGCATGATCATGTGGTCCCGCCAAATGCCGGTTGGTTTCAGCACGGCTGGGCTGCTCCTCACCGTCAGCTCCAGCGAATCCATGCGGCAATGTGGATGCTCTACGCCCAGCATGTTCCGGTTGGACAGGTTGCTGAGAAAATGACGATCGCTGATTCGTCTCCTCTCGAATCTCGAAACTAGCGCGTTTCTCTCCCAGCCGCTCAACCCCACAGAAGAATTTGGAGAAGACAAAGAAGGAGACTGAACTTCTGGGACAACGCGAACATCGATTATCCAATCAGTGGAGAGAAAGCGGCCAGCGCAGCGACTGATTGGATCAGCTAATTTAATCGCCATTGCGTCAGGCCCCTCCAACCTTGAAGCTGGGGACTTTCAAAGTCGTGCTCACTTTGCAACTAGCACGATCCACACCACTCGACCTCCTGACCAACAACCCCTAGCAGCTCATTCAGCTTCAACCCTCGTAGTTCATCAATGCTGACGATGCGTATCAGGTACAGCGACTCGGTGCTTCTGCCGCAGCCATCGGACCTGAAGAAGCCCTTCATGCACGAGGATGGACCACTTAGCCCACCCAGCGAGGCTGCTGAGCTCAAGGACCGGATTCGCAAGACGAACACGTCCAAGCTCTACGCGTTCAGCTTCGCGCACATGCGCAAGGTCGCCGTGCCGCCCGTGGAGATCCCCAAGTTGTACCGAAGGCCACGCGCGCGATCGTTCCTCGTCGGCGGTCGTCAAGTGCCGTTCACAAAGGACATGTGGGCCTACGCCAAGCGCTGCCTCTCCAGGCGCATGCTGGACCGGATCCACGAGCACGTCACGTACGATTGACATGGCGCTGCGAGTACACTACAGTGACGATATAACGGAACGACCTACGAGAGACACTGGGCGTGACCGTGGAACGAAGCCAGTCTCCCGGACAGAGGCCCTTGAATCCACCCAACTGCGTTGGACAGCCAGCCAACGGCACCACCGACCAACACTCCTGGGATTCAACCTACATCAGCAAGTGGGTTCAGTATCGCATCTTCAAGGTGGCGAGAATCTGCGAGATCCCAAGACCATTTAAGCCAATCAATACACTTTTTATAATTACGTCCGCCAATCAGAGTCGGAGATGTACTGCAACATCGCGAATTTTCGCGAAGGGTCATTTTCTCAGCCTGGGTTAACTAGGCAGCCTCGCGTGTCTATATTGCTTGGCTGAGATTCGCTCAGTTCCCAATCTTCCTTCCAGCTTACAAGCAACGCCCCACGCCAACGACAATGATGGCCACGATGATGCACGTCGCCCATGGCGACCCCGCGTTCTCGTTCGGCCGCCACCAGCCTCGCACCATGGAGCCCACGAAGCGCAGCCATGATAACGCTCACCCGATGACGGTGGACACGCACACTGTCGAGCAGCTCAAGCAGCTCATCCGGAGGACCCACCCAAAGTACTTTGCCTTCAGCCTCCTCGACATGCGCAAGGTCTCGACGCCGCCCGTGAAGATCCCGCCCGAGTACCGGTGCACGACAGCGACGGCCACGCTCGTGGGCGGCCATGTCGTGCCGCTCACGCGCACGATGTGGATTCGTCAGCAGCGCCAGCGCCCGCATGCGCTCGCCACGATCAACGAGGTCAACGAAGACGCGTCGACAGACCGGCGCAAGTGATAAGACCCGTATTCACTGTCATTTTCTCGTCTCCACCTTCTCCCCTTGGTGGTCTCCATAAGATCCGCAGAGACCACGCTGCCAGACATCTCTCCTGAAGGAAAAGAAGACAGCGCCGCCGCCTGGTAGCCAGCACACTATCACCCCAGAGTGATAGAAAGCGTTCGAAAGTGAGCGTCGCTGTTTTCGCATCGCCACCAGTGTGGTTTTGAGGAGAAGTACATTTATGTATTGTACCATTAAGCAGAATACATAGATGTAGTGCCGTTCGTATCGTATATCTTCAATAAACGCTGGGAACGCTGAATGACTCTTGAGATGCGATGCCGTGGAAACCAAGAACTGAAGGCATTAATACCACGATACCTTCATTGTGGTCAATAGACTTCGGTTGTACGATCATCATCATGGAGACCAGCACACTCTTGGCTAGGTTATTCGGCGTGCAACGTACGTTGGTTGTAAGACGTAGATACGCTGAGAAAGATTTCGCGCGTGATAGGGTCGTGCTCCGGTGCCATGCTCCAGAATTGTGCACGCTTCGGTAATAGTTCCGCCGACGTCCGTTCCCTTTCAAACTACACACTTTCTCGCTTTCACACTCCCCATTCTCCAGTTCATGGATCTGATGGAGTAAACCCGAACGGACGCCTCACAAGAGGTAGGGTGGCTTCAGAAATGGGCATTGTTTGTTATCGTAAGCTTGCCTCCCAAGTCTCACGTCTCTCACAATCTATCCCTTGCAGTTTACCGGCGGCCGGTGTGGAACTTGTAGAGAATGAACGTGAACACGATCTGGAAAAGCACAATGTAGCCCACGAGAATGAACATGTTGCGCGTCGTGTCGACGTGTTCCATGCCCAAGCGCTGGAGGATCGCAGCGGCCCGCGGCGACGAGACGCGGCTGAAATGCTCGTACACAAACGACTCGAACGAGTACGAGTGGAACGCCATGTAGTACCCCCAGATCCAGTAGTCCGGGATCGCGTGCCTCGGCACCATGAAGCCTTCGCAGAGCATGAACATGCCAAAGAGCCCCGCACCCAGCGCAATGCCGATGATGTAGTGCGGAACGGCCGAGGCGAGGAGATGCATCAGCGACTCGGCGACGACGAGCGAGAGAAAGAGGTTGAGCAGGAACCAGCCAAAGGCGTTGAGGTCGGCGAGCAGCACGACTAACGCCGTGGACATGAGCGCGATCAAGAAGATACCGGGAAGCGACGCGAGGAAGTTCGCGACAACGTAGCTGACGACGTTCAGCCCCGAGTTGGCGCGTTCGCGGATGAAAACTGCGCGCTGCTCGATGAAGAACGGCAGCACAGCCACCGACATGAAGACGAGGAAGGCCTGCACGTAGAAGAGCAGCGGCACGATGTCGTCCTCCGTGAGGTCCTTGTTGGTAGAGAGGTACATGGTGCCGACCATGAACGACAGCATGAAGTACATGAAGAGCCGCACCCAGTAGATTCCCGGGTTGCGCAGGTTGTTGAGCGAGTTACGGAAGAGCAGCACACCGAACTGGCGCAGGGCCGATGGCGGTTCGAGCTTGGCGGGCTTGGCGGCGTCGCTGGCAGTGTTGCGGTCGGCGACGATCTGGCGTTGAATGGTCGCAGCAGTCGAGCCGCTCGCGTAGGCACCCACCAGCTTGGTGATGTCGGCGTGGCCTTCAAAGTCGGCATTCACCAGCTCGATGTAGTACTCGGCAGGGTTCGAGTACTGCGGGCACGCGTAACCAATGCTGGCAAAGTGGTCCAGCGCGTCGCCGCGCGGACCGCAGTAGACAGTCTGACCGGCGCTGAGAATCATCACAGTCGTGAACATCTCGTACACGAGTGACGACGGCTGATGGATCGTGCAGACCACAGTCTTGCCCTCAGCTTCGCAGAGCCTCACGATAAACTTCATGACGTTGTAGGTCGACGACGAGTCGAGTCCGGACGTCGGTTCATCGAGCAGCAAGACGGAAGGGTTTGACAGCAGCTCAATGGCGATGGAGAGACGACGCTTCTGGCCACCCGAGATGCCCTTGTGGAAGAGATCGCCGACCATCGTGTGCTCGCAGACACGCAGCCCCATTTCGTCAATGACCGACTGGACACGCTCCTGGATCATGTCGTGCGTGACGGACCGCGGCAGGCTCAGCTTGGCCGCCATCTGCAAGGTCTCGAGCACGGTAAACGAGCCCATGAGCGAGTCCTCTTGGGCCACGTAGCTCGTGACGGCGCGAAACGTTTTGGCGTTGCGCTTGGTGCCGTTCAGCTCGATCGCACCGTCGATCGTACCAGAGCTGACACGGTCCGCGAGGATGTCGAGCAGCGTTGTCTTGCCCGAGCCGGACGGCCCCATGACGGCCATGAGTTCGCCGGGCGCGCAGCGGCCAGAGACACTCTGGAGGATTTGCTTCTGCTCGCCGCCCTTGGCCGAGACGGTGTAGGAGAGATCGGACCAGCTGAGCACGCTCGGGTTCTTGGCCAGGCCGACCCCAGCCGACGAGTTTGCCGTCGAGCGGCCGCCCATCTCGAGGTCTTGGGCCGTGGGCTTGGGGTCCGTCACTGCAGTGTACGAAGTGGTGGCTGTTGGCGACGCCATGGGGGAAGTTGATTTCCTTGGTGTTGGAAGAGTTGGTCGCTGTTTGGTGGGGAGTTGGCGAATCGCAAAGTGAGCGAGGACGAGAGGAGGGTCTTATCAGAGACCGTGTGATCTATCCACTGGAGATGTAGGGATTTGATGGGTGGGTTTTCGTTGTACAGGACGTACCAGGCCCAAGGGCAGGCCTGGGACATGGGTTGGGCTCGTGGAAACCCTCAGATCTCAAGAGTTTACTTGTGAAACGCCAGCGATCTGGGGAATGTACGGTTCGTTCTGCTTATCTCAGTAAATGATTTCAAAGGCTCTAGTTATACGAGGTATTGCAGCACTTTGGAAGATCATGCAATGAATTAACAATAGTTTTTCTAACAGCAGAGAGTGCAAAGATGGGCCACTGCACTTGAGGTAAAAAAAAACATTCGACGGATTACGCTCGGGCGAAACGTAATCTGCGCGGCGTCCAATGGAAGCTGGCGATGGAACTTCCATCGCCGGAACAAACGTCTTCAGGCACGTACTGTAGATCCAATGGAGCCGACAGCACGATGCCTGACCTCCCGACGAGAACAGTTTTCTGTAGATTTGTGTGGCAAGCAAGCAAAGCCACGACTGTAAAATAGTAACCAGTGATTGTGAGCTTACTAAACATGGGCGTTGCCTAGGGAAGTAATCAGCAACTAGGGGTGTGATAGTAGATTCACGGCCTGACTCATGCACGTGCTCGTCGTGTGCCTGACCAGCACGTACGTGCATCTATACTATTGCACGCATATCACTAGAGATACTCGCTTACTAGAGCCGGATGTATCCACTGATATACCCGTTCACTACAGTATCAATCTGTAAAACCATGATACAGTACATCCGTCCCGTACGCTCATTTTCAGTATAACCGACTATAAGGGTAGGCTCGGCAATCATTCTTCACGTCAAAAAAGGGCAGGCCTGTAACACGGCGCAGCCAACCCGTCGGATCGCCCGCGAGGGTGGACCGCGCTTCTTGCCTGCGGCGAATCGCGATCATGAGATTTGCCCTGCAGAATTTGTGACCCGCCGGTGCGTGAACGGGCCTCTCTTGCGAGGCTGCTTCCACCGGCACCCTACGCTTCTCTTGGTCTTCAGCTCTGCTGGAAAGCTGACAGCAGCGTCCGCAGGCGCTGGAGGATCTGCTCGTTCGTGCACTCGATGCTGTCGGCGTCGAACGGGAACCGCAGCGTCGCGGCACCGCCCAGCACAGCGATCGCTCTGTCTCCGGAAGCGATCGAAGCGTGAGGGATGAAGTGCTAGAGAAATCACAGAGAGATCTCGCGTCAGTACTCCGGTTTCCCCTCTCAAAGCCATCAAGCGGACCTCGTCGAGAAATGCACACAATCGGCGTGCGCACGCCTGGCATTCTTCGTCGCTGGCGAGTATCTTTGGACGCTGTAGCTCGCCGACTGCGGTGTGGGAGAGTGTGTCAGCGCCGAGCGATTCGAGCGTATAGTCGCTCATAGTCGGATCGAGTTCAACACTGTGAACCGCGTGGCCCAGAATGATCTTGACCGCAACGCTGGCAGTGGGCGGAGACGACGGCATCACGAGCGCGACGTCGCCACTCTCGGGATCGACGCCGAAGAGCACGCCGCTCACAAACGTCTGTTCGAGACGCTGCCGCACACGAACGCTGCGTCCGACCAACGCGGTGTGGGCGGCGAAGCGCGCGCGCCGCTCGTCGTCGCCACCAAAATCCATATCAAGATTTGAGTGGATACGAGAAACGAATACTCTGTTATTTGATAATTCGTTTAGAGGGACAGATTGCAATTACCGCCGCGCAACGATGAGGTAGGTCTCCTGTCCGATGGGAAAGCCCTTGGCGAGCCACTTGTCGGCCATGCGCTTGGCTACGTCAAAGCGACGAGCGCGTAGCTCCTCGTCCTCGACGTAGAACGTCTCGTTGTAGAACGTGGCGAACTCGTCGCCGCTCCACAGCGAGCACAGAGAGAAATGGCCAGATCATGACCTTGCTGAAGCCTGCCGCCCGGAACTGTTCACGCAATGCCGGGAGATCCTTGCCCATCGCAAAGTTGGGGTGGCAAACTCCTTGAGGTCCTGACCGTTGGCTTCCACGACTTGGACGTCGACGAGCGGATGCTCCACAGATTGGAGATTCTCCTGCGCGAGCTGCACCATGGTCGGCGCCAAGTCGGTGACGGCAAACGTCCGAGCTTCGCCGTCCTGCTGCGCGCCGCGCGTGAGGTACGCAAGCGCGTCCGGCGAGCCGATCCCAGCACCGCCGCGACCTCGAGGATGTGGTGCGCCGTCTCGAGCTGCAGGTGGGCGTGCAGCTGCGCCGCGCACTGGCGCGTCACGCGCTTGTTGGCGGTCTCAGTGAAGCGCACGGCAAAGTCGTTCCAGTTGGCACGCATCACCGCGACGCGCTCGGCCATGGCCGCTGCTTTCGTCGCCATGGCAGGGATTCGCTCGATTCGTCGGCTCCTACAGTGAGTCACTTTCACAGGCGAGCCGCAACGGCGGAATTCCCAACTCGTCCATCATCATCCTCGCGTGTCACTGGATCGATGGATGGATGGATTACGTTTACTCGTTGGACTTAGCTAGCCTAACCGAAACTAGACTAGCCGTAGCCTTCGCAGACGTCTTGAGTAATATGCCACGTGGATTAATGACACAATAGACCTCCACAATGATGCGATGGCTTGCAACGTTGAGTTTGAAGTCCATTCAGAGAACAGGGTGGCATCTTGCTCGAGAGGTTGTTCGTGATGCTTGGCGCTTGTTGAGTTCCTTTGTCGACAGCGTCTTGCCCTTTACCCTAACCTTCGACGTACTGATGAGACTGCTAACCTTGGACGGTAGAGTCCAAAACAGGTCAGGACCAGGTCAGGTCACGGTTTGGGGTCCCATTTTATATCTTATACCATTATATTTGATGTTGAAGTGGGTTGTACGCGCTTCGCGCTAGTTTGCCCGGCGTTTGCTACGCCAACTTCGC
>JAADXL010000264.1:0-36776 GCA_023337755.1 Pythium aristosporum
CAGGGCCAGGAGTTTGACGCGGCCCACGACAAGGACTTGGGTGCTGTCGCGGCCGAGACCGCCCAGTACGACAACCTTGAGAAGCACTCGGCGACGCGCGACCAGGACAAGCTGAAGGTTGCGCAGGCGTAAGCGGACAGGTTGTTTGGGCAGTGGTCCCGGAAAAGGTTCCTGTGTAGTGGTTGCTTGTTTATACTTTGGTAATACTAGCATTCACTTGGTATCGAAGTAATACTACCGTTAGTTGAAATCTCACCATTCTCAAGCGCAACGCCGAAGAAGGGTCAACGAACTCAATGCACACCCCGCAAGGAGCTTACGTTTCGCCGCCATAGGAAGGGCGTGATCGTGCCATTGGCGTCAGTGTCAGTCTCCTACTCCGAGATTAATTCTGGTTGTGTTCGTATCTTTGTGATGCGGGTACGGAGTGGCTCTGCGCCAGAAATCTCAACACTGAAACTCTATATCCTTCACAGACGCCGTAGCGTTGCATGGTCAGTAAACGACTGCGCAAGTGGCTCCCCATTGGCCCCCAAGAGATCCTGCGTGTGGCGGACAAGACAGCGTGGAGATGGACTGTCCCGGTACTAATGTAGGATTCTATTGGGTAAACACTAAAAATGGCAACTTGACTACGTTGCACATACACTCCGGCACTGGAGCACTGCGTCGACACGAATACACGTAAACCTCGGCACCACCATAAAAGACTATGGCACCGCGATTCTCTCTAACGTTATACAAGCGACGACACCGCTCACTTGCGGACCGGCCTGACCGTGGCGTTTCCACTGCTGGTTTCCGTCTTGGCCTTGTCGTCGTCGCTTCCCGTCGAAGCGGTCGAAGCGGCCGGAGCTGTCGAGGCTGTCAAAGCAATCGGGGCTGCCGAGGCGGTCGAAGCGGCCGGGGCTGTCGACGCGGGCAACGAATCGGTCGGCCCGACCTTGTCGACCGTCACGCCGCTGAACATGAGCTTGTCCTGGTGGTTCGGAACCATCTTCGGATTGGGCGTCGGCGAGTAGAGTAGCATACCAATGTGGAACTCGTACTCGACCGGGATCTTGTCGGCCGGCAACGCCTTCTTGGTCGTGTACACCTTGACGAGCGGCGCGTCGCCTTCGCTCGCATAAAAGTCAATGAAACCCGTGCTATGGACAGCAATTCCAACATTGGTCCACGTCTTGTACTTGAACTCGGTCTCGTACTGGAGCGTCCAGCTATCGGCGAGGAACTGGAGCTTGGGCGTCGTCTGGTTAAAGTCAAGGTACACGTCCCATTCATGGTACTCTGATAGCAACACCTGCCACTGGTACTTGTTCTGGATCACTTCGTCGGCGCGGATGCTCGCGCGGAAGAAGGTGGTGCCCTTGGGGTTGCCCTCGACAAATTGCACGATCTCGGTGCGACGGAAGTTGTACTTCTCCTTGAAGATGGCTGTGTCGTCCACAGCGATCGTGACGACGCCCGTGTCGCCGTTGTACGCGGGCGAGCGGCCCTTGGGCGCGACCTGGAGGTAGTCAGCTGGGTTGCCCGTGGTGTTGTTGGGGCGCATCTTCATGATATGGAGCAAGTACGTCTCGTTGAACGTCGGCACCGTGAGTGACTGGATGCGTCCGTCGAACGGCAGCGGCTTGTTTTTGTTTTGCGCGAGCGTCGACGGCGCCACCGCCAGCAGCACCGTGGCGGTGACCGTCGCGAGCACAGAGAGGAAGCGCATAGCCGGAGAAGGAGACTTGGCCGGGGCGAGGAAGATATCAGAGTGAGCGAGTCGGTGGGTGTGGGTGGCGACGGACAGCAGCAGCGAGTGTCTTGGTGTGTTGCAGGGCCGGAGAGAAAAGAAACGGTATCAAAACGCATCTCTCCGACTAGACGCTCGAGGGGTGCTCTCCTACGATGAGAGCGAGCGAGCGCCAAGTCGAGAGAGACACAAGAGTCTAGAGAGCGAGCATCTAGTCGGAGTCGCAAGAGTCTTATCGCATACGGTTCGGACTTCCTCCGGACACAATTTTTTCTGCTTCGTTTTTGTCGAGGGGATCAATGCATCAATGCCTCTTGCCACAGCAGACTGCTATCCTTTTGGTAGTAGATAGTGCAGCGTAAATCGAGTGGTCGGTGGTACAGTAGAGATCGCGTGAATACTGTAGAGTAACGGAGGATCCAGAACCAAAACATAAGCGCGTCTCCGCGCCTACAGTGCGAGTGCGTACATGTACATGACCTTGCTGTTGACCAGATTGCATCGCAGACGGTTGGACGCTCCACTCGTCTGTACTGTATATAATTGTGCAGACACTGTGTATCCGACTCGGAATCCATCATAGTATGATGGGTTCCAAGTCGGAATATATAGTGGTCTTCGGGTTTTTACCCATTAAATAGGGTATTCTATGCACTATGGTTCACAGTGTACCATTTTACATAACGTTAGTGAGCTGATTACAGCTGTTCGACCCAAAGGCAGTTCATATCGGATCACCTCTGACTCTGATATTGTATCTTCCACGATATTGTTCGACCTGATTGAAGCTCATCTACATACTGTGCCTCAGTCCTTTTGTGACTCCAGACTAGACTGTAGTTCGAAGCAACAACTCCAGGAACTACAATTGACTATTCGGGTACATTAATTGCGCACAATAGACTTCGGTTCCAACAACAACAACAGGAACTACAATCGAATCGGAGAAGTAGATCTGAGGAACTAACTAACTCGGAGGGTAAATCGGATTGGACAGCTTGTGATGATGATGATGATGAACCTGAAGTCTATTACGCGCAATAAATGTACCTAGTAGCTTCAGCGGAGGGGAAGACTAGGACAGAACAAAGAGGCCAGCCCGCCGGTCGACAGTGTCGGCCAGCCACGGGCTGAGGTCATTGCTCAAATGGGCCGTAAGCGTCGCATGCCCAGAGCGTGCCGTAGGATGGAGCACCTGTGAGTGGTGCGGGTGTCCATGGCTAAATTGGCCAAAGAATCGGCCATTGTGTTGTGTGCGCGCACGTGATGAGTCCAGTTGCGCACATCAAGCTGATCCGCGAGGCGACGCGCCTGCGAGTAGAGACGGATGAGCCGAGTGTTCTTGGGAGGCCGATACTCGCGGTGCTGGTGGAGGATGAGCGCGCTGTCTACCACCACCTCGAGGTTGGGTCAGCGGTGATGGACCGCCGCTTGGAGTCCCGCGATCAAGCCGGCGTACTCCGCTTGGTTGATGGTGGTGGATCAGCGAGCCTTGCTCATGGCCGCGCTCCACACAAGTGTTGCCGCGCCATCCGGGCCTGCGACGCGAGCCACGCAGGCACCGGACCCTCCAGGACCCTTGGACAGCTTGTATGTCACTACTTCTAACTGTTGTCTCCGATTTATTATACTGACCACTACTACAGTACGGAGTATGTACTATTATGCCTCGATATGTTGTTCGATCATGGTCGCTACGTCACTACCTCGACCTGATATCATGTTCGGGTGAGAGTGTGTTGCACTCTGTCCGGTACTCACGATTGATTGCGCGTGGATGGCAGCTCAGTACGGTACTAACGATTGATGGGCCGGCGTGTATGGGCAGCTCAGTCGCGAACCACCAAAAGGCATCTGATACTACTGATACTACGGATCTACAGCAGGCTATCAAACGACAAACGGACGTGTTTTCTGTTTTGGGAGGGCTGGGCAGTAGATCGAACCGAACTAGTTCAAAAACGCCAAAACGGATGCAAGGCACAATATACACCGACAAACTACTTTACGTGCTCGTACGTTGGTTGACAATGTGAGTTCAAATTAGAGCGGCTCGTCAGCAACCACGCCCAGCAACCCAATGGCAAGTACTGCGCTCTTCGAAGTTCTGAAGGCTTGCTCTGCACTCTGGTACGGTCACTCTAGGTATCTCTGCACTGCGTTCTACTGAGTATTAACACCAAGCAGAATTCTCAATACCGTTACAGAGTCTCTATGATACCATAGCAAGTTGAGTAAGGTTTATTGCGTGATAACGCCGTCTCTGCCTCACAATGAACCGATCCCGACGACGTCACACCCTCCGCTCTCGTAGGCGAAATGAAGTTGAGTTATATATACGACCACGCGTCAGAGATGACTGTCTTGAGACAAAACTTAATTTGTCAAATCGATGAGGATCAATGTACGACATCTTCGGCCCCTCTACACTCAGGCTCCGCGAGCAGCAGCGGCTATCCGCGCCACACCATTATCGCGCTCAAAATAAAATGGTCGACAAGGCAGCGAGCATCGCGATTGATGCCCGACGCAGCATACAAGCTCTTGCGCGAGATGCCCGAGAGGAGCTCACAGCCCTCAACCCCTTACTCGCAAACGACTGTGAACCATGGGCGGAGCGACTTCTCCTTTCGTCCCGAAGCCCCGACAGGGCGGCGGCACCGGACAATCGATTTTCGTGGTCCCTGCCTGGTCAGCTGTGCACATGCACGTGCGATAGTCTAGGCCATGTATATTTTGTATGTCTTACCGGCAGGAGGCTCGCACTTCCTGTCGAAGGATTATCGGGTTCTAAGTAACGAATACACCACACAGACACATCAATGTCCGACAGTCCCGGTCGTCGTGCGAGCTAACGCCACCTGCGGTGCCTCAATTGTGCGTGTGTTTGGTGTATTACTTACTAAGGACCCGATAACCACTCAACCATCAGCGCCGCTGGCCGGGATTATGCTGCCTCAGTTGTCTGGAGTGACATCATACACATAACGGTGCGCGACCAACAACGAGTGTCGCGCAACAATACTCCCATAACGCCATCCTGATACAACGCAATGCACTGTTGCCCAGAGGCCACAAGAGTCTGCTTTCTGCAGCGATGGACAAGTTCATCGAGATCCTCGTCGACGAGAACGCTCGCAGCGCGTTCTGTTGGAGTATGGATCATTCACGAGCACCAAAAGCTACTGTGAAAAAAAAAAAACGCTCAAGAAGCTCTTGACGACCGAGCACAATCCCCATCTATGAGGTGTGCACATGTCGATGAGGCGATTCGCAGGCCGAAGCAGCATTCGCAAGGCGGGTAAGGAATCAGGCGATAAGAAGAATGGGTAGGACTAATCATCAAGGCTTGATGGTCTTGTTGAATAATTGTGAGGACAACACGCAACGCTGGCCACGAGATTTTGATAACAACAAACCGTAGCCTTCTAGGAGAGAGGCATTCGCAGCATTGCCAAGCTACAACTAATAATTGGTGGCACAATGCCTGCACATGGACAGGCCTGACGAATCATGGCTTGTCTATGAACAGCCATAGGCTCCAGATGCACATAGACGAGCCAAGTATGCTACATGGCGAAACCTAAGTGCGCTGGGGAGAAGTCCCCCCAAAGACACAAAACGGTTTTGGTTGAGAAGCCAATCGGAACGGCCACAACTCCCAGAGGTCTGACGATACTTGCAGCGATTTGCTGTGTCTTCCTCGATTGCAATACGGTATTCCCACGGGAAATAGAGAGGTGCCAAGCGGGCGTGAAGCTAAGGACCTCATTGTTAAAGTGATCAAGACGTTTGAGCTGTGTGACTAAATACAATCCCTACAGTACGTCCGAAATGGGTTTCCGCCAGGCAGCAAGCGAGAATGCGGCGAAGTGGCACTTCAGGAACTTGCTTTCGATGACGGATACACGAGAGGTGCTGCATGGACCCAGGGTTATCACAAATTTCGGGGAGCGAACACATTTCTGAACGATTCCGTTACCGCTCGCCTACAAAATCCGAACGTGTGGCATATAACACTGATGGCATTTAATCGCTCGTGTTCACTGCACACACGCGAGGAGGACGCTGCGCTGGAATGCGATCCTGTCTCTTTCTCTACGTACTACGTAGTATGACAGATTATGTCGAGTGTTCGGTTTGCCCATCACCGAAGCAAATATGGTTCCCGACCGTCTCAACAAGCGTTCGACTAGTGAGTGAGTTCCACCAGTGCAAACAACAAGCCCAATGTTCCTGCACTATGCATGTTCATATCCTATAGCCATCACTGTAACTGAATGCATAATAAACGGAAGTGCTTTGCTTCGTCGGCCCTGGAAGCAAGACACACACAGTGTCTTGCTTCCAGGGCCGATGTTTTTTACGCTGGAAAAGCCGTCCTCTTACGCGAAGACAGTCACGTAAGAGGACGGCTTTTCCAGCGTAAAAAACATACTAAAAGATCTCGGGTGCGACGGAACAATACGGTGGTGCTGGCACCTTCAGCGTAAAAAGAGATTAATAAAGAGCTCCCGTGCGACGGAACAACACGGAGCTGCTGGCGAAGACGGCAGTCGCGATCCGGCACCCGGCAGGACTGGTGGTCGTCTGAGCCCGGCGAACGAGAGCACAACGGGTGTCGAGGCGTCGCCCCTCCCCGAGTGGTGGATGTGGAAGCGTCGCAAGAGAGTACGCGCACTGGCGACAACTGCATGACGCACTGCCATCACGTTCTCTCTCTCGCCTAATGTCCTGTCCCATTGGCCAGTCACTCGGCGGTGACTGCATCCTCTGCACCAAGATGTTTGCTGCAGAGAGAGCAGCAAACCGGACGCAGCGAATTGGCCACACTGTCTTCAAGTGGATATCCGAGGCGAGGAGACCACGTTGCATCAAGGTCCTGGACTCGAGGACCGGATCGCCTTGCCTTCGTAAGGGGCTGGATGATTACCGGTGGGAATGTTCTCTGGAACCTTGGAAATCCAGAGAACCGGCCTGCCAACAGTCACGCCATGCCAGCAGCTGGCCAATCAGAGCCTCAACCCCACCCCTGTCGCTCCATTGTGTTGAAGATACCGCCCACCAGTGACCTCTATCTTCGTATATCTCACTCGAATGGAGTATGGTTGTCTGAACTTTTGGCAACAATTGCACGACTGAATATTCATTCTTAGAGGTTTCTCTGGTTTGCACAGTGAACTGACTCGGTGGTGCAACGTCCAACAACGCGACGCTGGACCGAGTGTGCAACCACCACGTGTTTTTGGATGCGTCGCCATCCGGAGCTCCATCGAATCCCTGGGGAGCTACACACATACAGTACCGGTATCAATACCATGAGCTGCGGCCCCGTCCGTCTCCCCTCCTGCTGGTGCGCGAGGGCGGGCGTCACTCGCGATTTCTCCAGCCCGAACCGGACGACGGAAATCGCTACGGCCTCACGACGGATCTCGGCATCACAACCGAGAACGCGTATCACCACTAGAGACCCCGAGCTCAGAGAGAGATGTGGACTGCTGCGAAGAAGACGCTGGCGCTTGTTGCGCTCGGCGCGATGCTCGACGCCGCGAGCGCCATCAAGGTCGAGCTCACCAACATGTGCGCCGAGGAATTCGACCTGTCGCACCTTGGCGCTGGTAGCATTATCAGCGTGGAGAAGTTCACCCCGGGCAGCTCCAAGACCAAGGAGCTCCCCATGGGATCCGCCAGCCAGCTCTTCAAGGCCGGCACGGGCGCCCAGGCGACACGTACGTTGTTCGATCTGTGAGATTTGCTGTTGCCATGAAACTCAACTTAGTGCTCTGCGTGACTTTTATACAGTGGCGGAGATCACGGTGATGGGCGGCAAAGTCTGGCTCGACATTAGCATCATCCCCACGGGCAACGTCGGGGTACGTTCATCAGTAAACCTCCATACGCCCCTCTCATGATGTTCCTAACGAGTATATCTTCCTGTGCTGTAGCCCGGCTACTGCTCCACCTTCGAAGAGTGCAAGCGCGTCACTGGTGGCCACAGCTACAACCTCCCGATGCAGCTACTCCCGTCCGTGGGCTCGAGCAGCAAGTTCCCGACGTGCCAGACCATCACGTGCATGAGCGACGGCTGCCCCGAAGCCTACCTCTTCCCCAAGGACGACACCAAGACCAAGGTTTGCCCCGGCGACACCGATGTGAAGGTGATCTTCTGCCCGGGCGGACCTGGTGGCAAGACGCCAGCCCCGACGACGCCAGCGCCAACGACGCCCGCGCCCACGACCCCGGCGCCGACCACGCCAGCCCCCACGACGCCGGAGCCGACGACGCCCGCGCCATCCACGCCTGCGCCGGCCGCTACGGAAAACAGCGAGCTCTCTTCGGTGGGCGGCGGTTTCCTCGGCGGCAGCGGAGACGGCAACTCGACGGCCAGCAACGAAGACCGCAGCCTCGACGCCGGAGCGGCGACTCCCGCGCCTGTGGCCAATGTCACGCCAGCGCCGGCGACCGTGATCGGTGCGCCCGAGGTGGCTGTGCAGGAAGTGAACAACAAGTCGAGCACCAGCAGCTCAGGCAGTGGTGCCGGCTTGTACGTGATGATGGTGGGCGCCGCTGCCATGGTCGCCGGCTCGGTCATCTTCGTGGTCCGCAAGAAGAAGAAGGCGCTCGAGGCGCTCGATGAGAAGACGCCTCGCCCGGACACGACCCGTGCCACGGGTACCTACATGCTCACGACGCCGCAGGAGTCCACGGTGCTCTAGAGCAGCACTGTTCGTCAAGGTGTTGTCCCCTTCATGTAGCGAGCCCAGAAGCAAAAAAAAAAACCAAAGAGACTCCATTTTTGCCTTTTATATCTCATCAGTATCGACAACGCTTAATATAGTACATTTGGTACTTATGACCCTTATGTACTGATATAACAAACTTTTGTCCACTTGAATTGCGTGCAATTCATTTGGTGACCGGGGTCTGAATTGACGGTCGACCTCGGAACCAACCAAATGAATCGGTGGTGGAACTGAAGAGCCACGGACCTGACCCACATCAAAAAGCTCCGAAGGGTTCAAGCAATCCCAGGACGACGCCTCCTACCACAGCAGCAGCAGCGGCCTTCACAGCACCATGCGCATCTACTCGTGCTACTTCTGCTCGAGCCCCGTGTACCCGGGCCACGGCATCACGTTCGTGCGAAACGACAGCAAGATTTTCCGCTTCTGCCGGTCCAAGTGCCACAAGAATTTCAACCGCAAGCGCAACCCGCGCAAGGTGAAATGGACCAAGGCGTTCCGCAAGGCCGCCGGCAAGGAGATGGCGCTGGACACGACATTCGACTTTGAGAAGCAGCGCCACCGCGCCGTCAAGTACGACCGTGAGCTCATGGGCGCGACCATCCACGCCATCGAGCGCGTGCAGCAGATCAAGGAGAAGCGCGAGGCGCAGTTCTACAAGAACCGCATGAAGGCCAGCAAGGGCTTCCAGAAGGAGCGCGACCTCAAGGAGCTCGAGCAGAACATCGAGCTCATCGAGCCGGCGGCCGCCGCACTCAAGGACAAGGCGCAGCTCAACGTGGCCGCGTCGTCAGAGAAGACCGCCGCCCACGAAAACGGCCCGTCGTCCATGGTGCTCGACCAGTAACTTATGCCGTCCCTCACATGAATCACCAATTCGTTCTCTTCCCACTTTACATCCATCTTTTCTATCCACCACGTTGCGTTTGCCATCAATAGAATGCCTCCTTGTCATCCACCGCCATTATCATCGCCTTCGTCGCAGCATCCCTTCACATAGAGCTTCGAAAGTACCGTAATTACTCCTATATATGATACACCGCGAAATATGATGGAGCGTATATTTCTTTAGAGAGGTGCTCCGTTTGCACCAGCCATCCCCCCCTTGTGAAGGGACCTCACTTGACACTTGGAAGCAGCTCGCCCCCTCCTCCTCTCGAGCGGATCGCTGCCCCCGTCGTCGCCGACCGCGCGCTCCTCCTCCTCCTCCTCCTGCGTCCTCCGTGTCCTCTGAAGTAGCTGGTGCACCATGAGCGACAAGCTCACGCGTATCGCGATCGTCAGCACGGACAAGTGCAAGCCAAAAAAGTGCCGTCAGGAATGCAAGAAGTCGTGTCCCGTCGTGCGCATGGGTGCGTATGAATACCCTCCCTCCTCCTCTCTGTATGGATACTAACGCTCCCCTCCTCCTCGTCCTCCCGCGCAGGCAAGCTCTGTATTGAGGTCACGCCCAAGAACAAGGTCGCGTTCATCTCCGAGGAGGTACGCTCGCTCATTCCGGAGGTCCAGGGTGAGGCGTCACTATGCCGAGGGACTGACGTATCTCCTCATTCTAGCTCTGCATCGGGTGCGGTATCTGCGTCAAGAAGTGCCCGTTCGAAGCCATCGAGATTATCAACTTGCCCAAGGACCTCGCGAGCAACACGACCCACCGCTACGGCGCCAACACGTTCAAGCTCCACCGGCTGCCCATGCCGCGGCCGGGCCAAGTGCTCGGGCTCGTGGGCACAAACGGCATTGGCAAGTCGACGGCGCTGCGCATTCTCGCGGGCAAGCTCAAGCCCAACCTCGGCCGCTTTGACAACCCGCCCGAGTGGCAGGAGATCCTCACGTACTTTCGCGGGTCGGAGCTGCAGAACTACTTCACGCGCATCTTGGAGGACAACCTCAATGCCATCACCAAGCCGCAGTACGTCGACAACATCCCCAAGGCCATTAAGGGCAAGGTCCACGAGATCCTATCGGCCAAGTGCGCCAAGCAGGACAAGCTGCTGCACTTTATGACGGAGCTCGATCTCGTGCACGTGCAAGACCGCGACATTGAGAACCTGTCGGGTGGCGAGCTCCAGCGCTTTGCGATCGCCGTGGTCGCCGTGCAAAAGGCCGACATTTACATGTTTGACGAGCCGTCGTCCTACTTGGACGTGCGCCAGCGACTCAAGGCCGCGCTCGTGATCCGTTCCATGGTCGAGAGCGACATCAAGTCGTACGTCATCTGCGTCGAGCACGATCTCAGCGTCTTGGACTACCTCTCGGACTTTATCTGCGTGCTTTACGGCCAGCCCAGTGCCTACGGCGTCGTGACCATGCCTTTCAGCGTGCGCGAAGGCATCAACATTTTCTTGGCGGGCTTTGTGCCCACCGAGAACTTGCGGTTCCGCCAGGAAGAGCTCACGTTCAAGGTGGCGCAGACGGCCGACGAGTATGCGAGCAACGACGGCGTGGCCGCCAACACGTTCAACTACCCGGCCATGACCAAGACGCTCTTCTCCAAGAAGAAGGAAGAGACGTTCAAGCTCCACGTGGAGGCCGGCGACTTTACCAACTCGGAGATTATCTGTATGCTCGGTGAGAACGGCACGGGTAAGACGACGTTCATTCGCATGCTCGCCGGTCTGCTCAAGTCGGACGAGATGGAACAGGCCGAGGCCGAGCAGGACGAAGACAAGCTCGACGCCTGTGCGCTGCGCTACGACACGTCCGTGGTGAGCTACAAGCCGCAGAAGATCGCGCCGAAGTTCCAGGGCACTGTGCGTGAACTGCTCCACCGCCGGATCCGTGAGGCCATTATCCACCCGCAGTTTGCGACCGACGTGACCAAGCCGCTGAACCTGGACAATATCATCGACCAGGCCGTGCCCTTTCTCTCGGGTGGTGAACTCCAGCGCGTGGCCATTATCTTGTGTCTCGGGAAGCCCGCCGATATCTACCTCATCGACGAGCCGTCGGCCTACTTGGACTCGGAGCAGCGTATCTTGGCTGCCAAGGTCATTAAGCGGTTCATTCTCCACGCCAAGAAGACGGCGTTTATCGTGGAGCACGATTTCATCATGGCGACGTACCTGGCCGACCGTGTCGTCGTGTACGACGGCAAGCCGGGCATCGAGTGTACGGCCCACACGCCCGAGAACCTGCTCTCGGGCATGAACATGTTCCTCAAGCAGCTCGAGATCACGTTCCGACGGGACCCGACCAACTACCGTCCGCGCATCAACAAGTTCAAGTCGGTCAAGGACGTGGAGCAGAAGTCGACGGGCAACTACTTTTTCATGGACGACTAAGTTGCACGATCACCAGCATAGACGGAAGAGAACGGAACGGGTCGAGTCGGTGGAAGCGATAGGCAGGGAGAGAACGGTCAGTAGGAGCGGAAGAGAGTCGCCGAGTGCGTTGCGCGAGGCAGAAATATATTGACTGCTTTGCAATGAATGATCTACGGCCGACGGCGGCCGAGGTCCTGAGTGGTGGGTGAGTATAGCTGCACGTGACCATGGAGCTCGTAGAAGGATGACGCACCTCTCGAATGGTCGCAAACTGCCGGAGCACCTTTTGGAGCTGCTCGGCGCTCAGTTTCACCATGACCTGCAAAAGATCCCGTCAGCCTTCAGCCAAGAGCTACGCAACTGCTCGTTCCGTACCGGTCGCTCCACGCCGTCCTTGTCCGCCAGCACCAACTTGACCGCGGCGCTCGGCGTCTGCTGCGCACAAAGCGTGCTGCTCGCCAGCTGCACGCGCACCGAGTAGTCAAACTCGCGCAGCTCCATTTTCCCCAGAGCTCTTCGCTTTCTCGCTTTGGATGTTAGAGAATACAGCGTGGACCACACCACTAGCGTTATTTATGTGGCCCACACTACTCCATATGTATAAAACACTTCAAATCTGTTTTAAACACGCAGGGCTCTGTGGCGCTCCGCTGCGCCGCACCATCGGGACAGCGCGCAGCAAGGGAGACCTGAGACTCCGGACCGACCTCATGTGGAAGCAGTCGCTCGAGGTCGTGGGCAAGAGCATCCGCTCGCTCGGCCAGTCGCTCGACCGCGTCGGCGTCACGCTCGAGGGTAGACTCACGTACACGGAGCACCGTACGCTACGTTGTTATGCATCTTATTCCAAGAGCTCCACCTGGATCTAATGCCTTCGTTCTCTGTTCCGAACTTCTAGTGAACCCGTCGACGCGTCTCGTGGGGAATGCCGGCCGCACGCCGTCGCCCGCCCCGGGCGTCTTTGTCGCGCCCAACGCGTCCGTGATTGGCGACGTCAAGATCGGCACGGGCAGCTCCGTGTGGTACGGCGCGACCGTGCGCGGCGACGTCAACTACATTACCATTGGCGACCACACCAACATCCAGGACCACGCCGTGGTGCACGTGGCCAAGATCCACAAGGACATTCCGACCAAGATCGGCAACAACGTGACCATCGGCCCGTCGTCCATTGTCCACGCGTGCACGATCGGCGACGACTGCATCATCGGCACGGGCGCGCAAGTGCTCGACGGCGCCGAGGTCGGCAAGCAGTCGATCGTCACGGCCGGCTCGATCGTGACCATGGGCAAGAAGGTGCCGTCGGGACAGCTCTGGTCGGGCGTCCCCGCGCGGTACCTGCGCGATCTCACGCCCGAGGAGATCGCCTTCATGAAGCAGTGCTCGCTCGAGTACAGCGAGCTAGCGGCGGTCCACGCCAGCGAGTGCGACAAGAGCTTTGACGAGCTCGAGGCCGACCGCGCGCGGCTCAAGCTCTTGCGGGACGTGGGCGAGGCCGGCCTGCCGCAGACCGTCGTGGAAGAGAAGGACACGGGTCTGTTTTTCAAGTACTAACTGCCGGTGGCTTGGAAGCGGGAGTCAAAGCGACGAATATAAGTGGATTGGAAAAAACCCAGTGTCTACGTCTTCTAGTGTCTTCTTGTCTCCCTGGAAAGCCGCACGAGTCGGTGGAAAAACTGGGTGAGCAGTGGTGACTGCAGTCCGTCTTGCAGCGCCGCGGCAAACGCCTCGCGGTCTGTCATGAGCTGTTGGGGAGCAGAAAATTAATTGAGTCCGAGGAATAATTTGATCTGACCAGCTTTTGTACGTACCTGATGCACGGCCGCGACGATCGCCGGCGACGTCAGCGCCTCGACAAAGAACGGATCGCCCTGCATGGCAGCCATGAGCGTGTCACTGAACTCGACGCGCTGCAACTGCGCGACTAGTGAATCGTCCGCCTCGGGATCTTTTGCTTGCGACGAGATCTCTGGCTGCGGCTTGAGCAGCTCCGTTTCCGCTGTCTCCACAAACACAGTGAACGCGTCCATGAACGCGTCGTCATCGGCGTAAAACAGCAGCATCTCGGGTCCGTCGCTGATCGCGTCCAGTCGGTCGTGCCATTCGGCCCACGGCTGGCTCGGTCTCACTGCCACGTCCATCCACACGGCCCTGTGCTCTACCACAAGCCGCCGCACGCGGTCCTCGAGACTCGCTTCATCCTTTTCGGGGCTCGGCTTTGCGAGTGCAGCCTGCAGCAGCAGCAGCATTCGCTGGTAGAAAGTGCGGAGCTCCGGATCGGCGAGTTGCTTGGGCAGCACGCTGTGCGGATTCAGACTCATCTCTCGCAGCGCCACCACAATGCGGGTTTGGCTAGTCGCCATCATCCGCTGGATCTCGGGGTCTTTCAGCACGCCGTCCAGCAGCTGCGGATCCAGACCTGCGCCACCCCCTGGAGTACTCGTGGCCATGAAGACCGCGAGGCCACTCGAGATGTCGTCAATGGCCTGCTTCTCCTGCTTCTTGGCCGCGATCTTGAGTCGCAGCTCGTGCTCTCGCCCGCCAGCATACTTGCGTAGCGTGCGCTCGACCTTGCGCATACTCTGCGGCCCGTAGAGCTCGAGTAGCTCCCGCGTGAGAGAAAGGCGGTCGCGCTGCAGAGCGCCGTACCACTTGCGTATGCGGGCCATGCGCACCAGCGCCTGGAGTCGCGTCGCGGCCTCGTACTGGCGCTTGGCGAGAAGCAGCTCAAGCGTCTCGGCTAACTGCAGTGTGCGCACGCGGACGACTGTACCGTCTCCCGACGGCTCCAGCAGTGCGTGGGGTGTGGCAGCAACATCCAGGACGCCACGAAGTGAGTCCTCCAGCGATCGACAGAGACCCGAAATCTCAGTCTCGATGGAGAGACACTGGAACCGCGTCTGGAAGAGGGAGCGGCCCATAGCCACTTCGAAGGTCGAGTCACTGTTTGCTTCTGTGCACGCCGATAGAATTTGCGGTAGCCGGTGGGCTCGTATCTGGCGGTGGAGAAGCTCAGTGTCAACAGACGTCACGCTGGTCCACGCGGCCGAGGACGTCGCGCGAAAGCAGTGGAGGAAGAGCGGATCCGTGCCCTGGAAAAGCGCGACTTGGTGCTGGGTCTGCGAGCGGAACTGGGACGTCAGACTACCAGAGGAGGAGGTGGTGGAGGAGGAAGAAGGCGAAGAACCACTCGTGTTCCCTTCAATCACCTCACGGACGATCGGATACTGGGTTTTCGACGCGAGAACCTGGAGCAGACGCGTGGAGTGGGCGTCCGAGTTCTTTTTGACGAAATCGAACGCGTCGTAGGTCACGACGCCGCGCGAGTGCGGCACGAGGAAGCGCAGCGCGTGCTGCTTGAGCTGTGACAACTGCGGCGACAGCCTCTGCGCGTTGCGCTGGTACAGGTAGCGCACGAAAACATCATTCTTCTTTTGGAGGTCGTCGGCGCCCGTCGGTGCGTTGCCTTCCTCGCTTTGGTGGAGCACAGTCTGCTCCTCGAGCGTGGCGAAAATGCCGAGCGGGTGCTCAAACAGAAAGAGCACCGGCTCATCCTCCACTGCTGTATCTGCGTGGCCATTTGAAAGTGTCTGATACTTTTGCGCGACCAGTTGCCGTTCGGCAGCCGCGAGTTTCTCGGTCATGAAATTGATACAAAGCTGCTCGAGCGAGTTGCGGCGGTCGCCCGGGAAATCTTCAAAGCCAAAGAGATCGACGAGACTGAGCGTGTGGTGCGGAGCATCCAGCGGAGCTGCCGTGGCGTGGTTGAGCTGCGAGACGACAGAGAGGAACACCGTCTCGTACAAGAGACGAGCCAGCGAGTCTCTTGCGTGGCGTGCCTGGGGCACGCTCAGCTGAACGTCGAACGTCTCGTGTGTTGTAGCCGCCATCGAGACGCGGCGCGTGAGCAGCAGTGAGGCGAGTGTCTCGACCGAGTCCAGCGCGAGCAATGCTTGAAGAATCGTCACAATGGAACGAGCAGCTCCGTTGGAGGTCTCGCCAACAAACTGGATCGTATTGCCGCCGCTGCTCGCCTCAAAGTCGAGATTCCCGAGCCACAGCACAGCGCTGAGCACTCGGAAGACCGCTTCCTGACGACTCGGGTCCATGCCAACTGTGTCCATGGCCTCGACAATATGCTGGAACCGCTCGGCGTCTTTCTTGCGGCTCCAATCGATCTCTCTTTCGCTAGTCGTGCTGAGACCTTGCAGGTACCGGAACGATCCACTTGTGCACGCGTCCAGACTCAGCGTCTTGGCTAACGCCGAGTGTTGGTCAGCACTGTTGAGCCCGTGAACCAATGCATAGAGCACGTGGAAGTTCCGCTGTTCGGACGAGGAGCCGCTCGTGACGCGCGACTTTTCTAGGAGAAATGGGCGGATCGTACAGCCCCACACTTGGTACTGCGACGGGTGCCGCCCAAACGCTACGTGGAGCTCAATACGCTTGGCGTACCGAGACGAATTCGCGTTGAGCGGCGTCGCCGCGTGGGCAAACGCCTCGAGGAGAAGGTTCGAGTCCAAGACGGCGCTGAGCTTGTTGGCGGCCTGCGGGTTCTTGAGGTAAATGCGCAGCTGCTCTTCGTCTTCGAGCCGCTGGAGCGTCTCGTAAAAGCCGAAAAAGAGACCGTCGACGTGGACTTGCGGCAGTCGCTTGCTCTTGCTCACTTGAGTCATGTCGGTCCACTTGGCCGGCGTGAGATCAAGCAGCACGACCTCGTAGTCGGTGATGCCCTTGGCGTGGAGCAGCGCGAGCGTGCGGGTCTCTTCGTTCCGCATCTGGAACGTGCTCTTTGTCGAGCTCGTGTACAGCACGACCCTGGTAGTAGCTCGGGAAGGCTGCGCCGTGAGCACGGCGTACTTGAGCAGCTCCTTGGCGAGCTCCGTCTTGCCACTGCCACTGTCACCGGCCAGCACCATGGCCACACGAGCCTGTGTGGGCTGATAGAATAGACGGAACAGCGCCTGCTTGGCCATGGCGAACGGATGCGGCGCGAGCTGCGTTTGCGCAAATGGCGTCTGCGCGTACGTGAGTACGACGTGCTCGTCGTAGATGGACGTGAACTTGGTCGTCTTGAGCATGCGGTTCGGGTTCACGAAGAGCAGCGTGTGGTGCGCTACGTACGCGTAGATCTGGCTCTGCGTGAAGCGGTCACTGAGCGTCTGAGTGATGCCAAGCGGCTCACTCGCGACTGGCGAATCCACGAGATCGTCGCCCACGGAGCGGTCCCATCGCCACGGTCTCTGCTGCTGGCCCTCTTCTTCCAGGTACAAGTGCGCGTACTTGGCGAGCGTCGCTGATCGCGGAGACAGCGGTGCGTCATCGACGTTGGACGTTTCAGAGGACGGCGATAGAGGCGCCAACCGCTCAAAAGTCGAGAGGTAGCTGTAGATGGTCGGACACCGCACACGGCCGACCGAGGCGGCCGCCCCGCTTTGCATGAACGACCCGTGGATAGACAACGGCACAAGCGGCAGGAGGGCAAGATCCGCCGAGGCCGCGGACCGCTCGCGTCGCGCCAGCAACTTTTGCTGGTTGGCGAGCACTTCTTCAAACGCGTACTGGAGCGCCTTGGCGGCCTGGAGCACCGACGGCTCCTGGCCGTCAGGTGGCGGTGGCTGGAACGACGCCTGGTGGTCGGCGAGCGTGATGCTGTGGACCAGCGTGTCGTACTGCTCGCAGGACCACGCAGCGGGATCGCCCCAGTCGTGCTGAATCTCGGCGACGAGCGACTGCAAAAGCACGAGCTCGTGGAAGACTTGGAACGACGCGCGCAGGTCGGCAACGGAACCCGCCGCTGACAGGTTCGCACTCAGATGCTGAGACTGTTGCTGACGCAGCGCCGTCGACAGCAGCGTGGCGTCGCGTACGCGGAGCATGGTGAGCGTGCGCGTGAGCTGCCGCTCGCGCTCGGCGTCGCGCGCAGTCTGCGCGGCCGACGTCGTAGTGAGCGGATCCTACGCCACATATAATCGATTGAGCTGGGTGGGTCGAACCATAAGTAGGGGTTGCCGCACGTACCCTCGCGGCTGCTCGTAATGCATCAATCCATTCCTGGCGCTCCTCGGGTGACGACGCTATACCACAAAATAAGACGCCCAATAAGAAACTGAGATCTCAGCAATCGATTAGCTCACCAAGAGCGCACCTCGCAATTCGAGTTTATACGGCTTGCCGTCGGGCCCTTGGAGCTTTTGGAGAAGAAACCAGTGGCGCGACGTCGCAATGGGCGTGATGAGATCACTCGGCGAGAGCTCAATCACGCCACGCAGATGACGCGCTTTGATCCCAGGCGCCCTAGGGGATGACAGCGCCGTGGGGGATGATGGTGCGTCCGCTGACGCCGCGTGCGGCTGCTTGGCGCGAAAGTAGCTGAGCAATCGCGGCCGCAGCTGAAAGAACCGCTCCTTGGTCGTGGGCAGGCGGTGGCCTTTCTTGAGCAGAAAGCCCTGGCGCAGCACGCCGTCGTCTGCAGCAGTGGGCGATGGAGATGCAGCCGTGGCAGTGGCCTTGGCACCGTGGAAGCGCAGGTGGCGCCAGCGACTGGGCTTGTGTGGCGCGGCAGTTGGCTCCATCGCGATTTCGAAGTTCTTCTGATTTTTCGTTGGGAAATCGTGGAGCTCCGTCGTGTGGTCCACATTGAATAGATGCTCATCTTCTCGTTGAATCCCATGAAGTCTCTCTCCTCCTGTAATGATACAGCTGAATGATAGTGCTTACACTGAGTATGCGGTGGTGGAGGAGAGGACACGGACCGGAATCTCCATGTTCGACAACAAACGAAAGGATCCGAATGCGCTACGCCTCCATATATGTAGCCATGTGAGTTATTGGATGGGCGCTGTATTTAGATCAAATACTGTACACGCGATAAATGTGTCACACACATTTTCCAACTCTCGATGCGCAAACCCTTCTGTTACCCCCCTTCCGTCTCAAATTGCGACGGAATGGTAGTCAACTGACTCGGAACCGCAAGAACCTTTCTTTCTTTTTCGAATGCTATTCATAGGTCACGCACTTGAACTTGGTGTTGGATTTCCAACGAACCACTTGCGGAAGTCGTCATCCCAACGTTTCGCCTGGCGACGAATGTCGACGGCTCTTCAAGATGACAATTGATTGGCTAAAAGTTTAGATAAAGCAATATCATTGGCTAAAATATCTCCACTCTCCGGCGCCGACGTCGCCTTCCAATCAGTACGTACTTGCGTCAGCGTCATTTCGATCGCATCCGCACTGTCGGGATCTCCTTCTCCACTCCCCACCTCTGTCTGCATGGAGGCGCACTGCGAGCCCTCATCACTGGGCGCGTCCGACGCCGACGTCGTCGCGTATGGCGACACGCGCATCGAGCACGAGCCGTCACTTGCAGTCGTCACGGCCAAGAACTTTGTGAGCGGTATCGTTGGCGGCGGCTGCGAAGCCATCGTCGGGTACCCGCTCGAGACCGTCAAGGCGCGAATGCAGACGCAGCAGGGCACAACTGGTCCTATTGATTGTCTCCGCCAAACGATGCGCGAAGGAGGTGTGGGCGCGCTCTACCGCGGCGCGTCGCCGCAGATTCTGCGCTCGGCCATCAGGTGCGTTTTTGTTTGTTTCTGTTGGTTTTGTTGGCTTTTGTTGGATAGCCAAGTGACAAAGTGTGTGTATGATGATCTCGTTGTAGTGCATCGGTGCTCTTTGGATTGATGGGCCAATACCGGTACTTTTACTCGACGTACCTCTTCGACGAGAAGCCGCGCTGGTCTCTGGTCGCGGCCGCAACGTCCACGGGCTTCACGGAGTCGCTGCTGTACACACCGTTTGAGGTCATCAAAGTGCGCATGCAAACGCAGCACAACACGCGGTTAAGCAACTGGCAGTGCGTCCAGCAAGTGTACGGCCAGAACGGCCTCCGGGGGCTCTACCGCGGACTCGTGCCGTTTGCCCAGCGCGAAATGATGGGCAACACGGCCTACTTTATGGCGTACGAAACCGGCAAGCAGTTTCTGCTCGACAAGTTTGTGCACGCGTACCCGCATCTCACGCCCGAGCAGCGGCATGCGCGCACGTACCAGTCGATTGCCGTGGCCGGAGGCTATGCCGGCTTCATGTACTGGCTTGTCGTGTTTCCGGTGGACACGATCAAGTCGGTTATGCAGGCCGACCGGCTCGACAAGCCGCGGTACCGGGGAGTCGCAGACTGCGCGTCGCAGCTCTACAAGGAAGGCGGCGTACCGCGCTTCTTCCGCGGCATCTCGCCGTCGCTCGTTCGAGCATTCCCCGCCAACGCCATCACGTTTGTGGCATTTGAAACGTGTCTCAGCTTTCTGAATCAGCACTTTTGATTGATGGCACGTTTCCGACACGATATCGACACCCAATACGCCACGGCAAGTTTGGCCACCGCATACAGTACACGAAGCAGATTTTTTCCTTTTAGACCGTCGTTTTTTTTAGATTCTCTTGGCTTAGACCCATCAATCAATCAATAGAGCACGAGCTTGAGCTTTTGCTGGTTGAGCCGTGGGAGAAAGTGGAACTGGAGCAAATCCATCATGTCCTTGGCCGTGTCGTTGAGCTGCAGCACCGTGAGCGACTTCTTGTCTTTTTCCATGTCGATAATCAAGTGGCGCGTGTGCTCGAGCGAAAGGGCCTTGATCTCGAGCAGTGCCTTGACCCGTCCAGGTGTGCCCACGGCGATTGGGAGAAACATGCGCTCAAGTTGGTCGGCTTGATCCTGGATCTTCATGTGCTTGGCAAAGAGCTTGGCCACCTTGCACTGGAACGAGCCAAAGTGCTTCAGAAGCTCGACCGCTCGCAGCGCCGAGGCGCTGATGATGAGGAAGCGCGGGCTCTTGTCGTAGCGCCAGTCTTTATTGCGGAAATCCTTTTTCCACGAGGGTTGCAGGTGGCGCATGTAGAGACCGAGGTTAGGAAGCGTGTGCTTGCCCAGACCCGCTGGCGCGTCAAAGTGGCTCTCTAGAGAACAAAGAAACGGAACCGTCAGCTCTTGTAGAACAAAAAAACTGCAGATCTACTACGCTACCGTTGAGCCCCTCGGCCAATTCGAGCGTGGTCATTTGGCCGCCGCGGTTCTTGGTGTACACGTCATTGACGATTTTGAAATGCTCGGCTGCCGTCATCTTGTGGAGTCCCTTGCTCGGTTTCTGACAAACACAACAGCATTCCACCATCAATCGTTAGGACCCGTCCCCACAAATCAAAAGAAAAAGAAAATAACACACCTCCATGGATTTTTGCTTCTTGAACTTTGGCACCTTGCTTTCATCGTCCTCAGCTTTGCCGTCCATCGTTTCGTCTTCATCTTGATCGTCATCATCGTCGCGGCCGCGCTTCATGACGCCTACGAGCTCGCCGCCGTCGTCGTCGAGCTCGTCGTCGCTGCCGAGTGACACGACATCATCGTCGTCCGGCGCGACCTCCACGCCCTCGGCCTCCCAGTTCTGCTCCAGCTCATCGTCATTGAGCATGCGCGGCGCGGGCGTGTCCACCGCCTTCGCCGTCATCTTCGACGCTTTGGCCATTTTTCGTTTATAGACCTCTTGCACGTCGCTTCAACACTCCCGTTGTTGCTGCAGCCAATCATCCGCCCGCCACCCCTACCCTAGTGGATCCACTACTCCTCCAATTAGGCTAGCCTCGTTGTCTTGTTGTCGTAGGCTAATACACACGAATGACAACGTCGTTGGTCCATCATGGACGAAAATGGGAACTCTCTCCCAAATCCCAAATGCTGTGAAGATCATTAGTGCTTGGAGTACTTTCTTGTAGTAGCCCACATGGAGATGACACTGCCGACCTTCTGGGTGGGTGCGTAAGGATTCTAGACAACACTCATCACCCATCAAATGACACCACAAAATCCTCTCTTTGTTGTATGTACCTCCATGTGCTCGGGGGTGGGAGAAAAGATGAAAGGCCTTCTTACAAAAGTACTACGGTGCAACAGGACCATCTATCGCTCGGACGCGCCGCGCGGCTTCCGGCCCTGCTTGTTTCCCTCGAGTAGATCGTCCAGCGTGAGCGCTGGGCCCTGGTCGACCGACTGTCGCAAGTCGTCAAACGTGAGCTCGGTCGAGACACGCCACTGCGCCGAGTCCTCAATGGACTCGGGCGGCATGAGCTGCGGTCCCCGTGCTGATGCGGCGTACGGGTTCATGGTCGACGCCATGCTGTTTCCCATGTTCTGGTTCTGCATGGGTCGGTTCGGCGGAGGGTGATGGAGGCCTGCCATCTCGCCTTCGTTCTGGTATTTCTTGGACACACGCGAAGGCTGCTGGGACGGCATCTCCAGGTAGAGTCCGTGGTGGCGCATGGACGCCGGGTTGCTCGTGTCCACGATGTGGTCATCACTGGCCAGACTCGGGTCTGGGGCCTCGCTCCTTGGGTGGCCACGCGAGCTCACCTGGCCAACATAGGGAAGTGGCGCCTGTGCCTTGGCCTTGGCAGCGCGGCGGCTCTCGGCGAGCATACTCTGCTGCGGCTGGGCGTTGGCCGAGAGAAAGCCGCCGCCGCTGCTTCCGCCACTGTTGGCGGTGCCGTTTTTCCGGCCGCCTTGGGACATCATGAGCATTTCATTGTTGCTGAGCATGGCAAACTCGTCGTCCATGTCGGTCGTGCTCGTGCCTTCGGCACGCGTGCGACGCTCGTCCGGGCCTTTGCGGACATCGGGCGTCATGGGCGCGAGCTCGTTCTTGTTCTTGCGGATCATGACGAATCCAACAGCTACGAGCGCGACCGCGACCATGCCGCACACAAACATGATGCCGATGACCTGCGTCGACATGCCCGAGCTCTTGGTGGAAGAGCCCGTGGACTTGTCCTTTTCACTCTGGCTCGCGCCCGACTCGTTGCGCACGGGCATGAGCGTCGGTCGGTCCGCGATGATGACGGTCTTGAACATGGCAAAGTCGAGCCGCGACTGTTCCGCGTTCTCGCCTCCGGGCATCACGACGTGGGCCACAAGGCGCACGCTGCCGGCCGTCATAAACGCGATCTTGTCGGTCGAAAAGGACGCGACGCCGGCGTCGGAAAAATTGGCCGGTTTGTTGGCCACGTTCGAGATCAGCGTCGTGTTGCCCAGGACCGGATCGCAGTCGGGCTGGGTGGCGGCACACGACTCGACGCGCGAGAACAAGACCTCGAAGGGCTTTTGCGAGATGCGGTCTTGCGCGGCGTAGAGCTGCTGGATGCTAAAGGTATTGTTCACGAAGCCGTCCGTCGAGTTGCGGCGCAGCGTCGCGGTCCACGTCGCCTGGATCGACTCGCCCACGATGAAGGACTCCTTGTTCAGACTCAGCGACAGCGACAGCGGGCATTCGTCCTGCTTGGCCTCTTGGACTTGGACCGAGTCGGCTTTGATGTAGCTCGCGTACGCGGAGGCGCCGAGCTGCCAGCAGTACGTGATGCCGTCTGTACGCGGCGGCACTGCGGCTCCTGCGACAAGCGACCCAGAGGGCAATCGCGCCGCCATGACGCCGACGAGACACGCGCCGAGGGACGCCGCCCACCGCCGCCGCGCGCGCGGGCGCTTGCTCTCGATCGCCTGCGACGGAGCCGCCGTCGCCTGGCGCACGCGTCGTCGCGAGCGGAGCTGCTCATGTGGAGCCGCCATTTCTATGCCGGGAACTAAAATGCGTGGAACGAAATGAATAAATGACCTTCCCCCTATCGGTGTCGGGACGAATCTGCTCTGGGCTGGTGCCAACCCTGGCCCGACCTGCTGGCGCGAGCTGATGTCGCGAGCGAACGAGTGAAAGAGGGGGAGGGGGACGGTCTGTCTGACTGTCCGGGGCCCGCAATCAGCGAGCAAAGGAACTGTACAGAAACAGCAGTGAAGCGTCGCGTCGTCGTGACGGCGGTCGAGAAACGGCGGTCCACAAAAGCGGGGCGGCCTCAAGGCTCAACTTGTGCGGGGGATCTGGGGCGTGGATGATTCACGCTGGATGTGCCAAGCGGATGGATGTGCTCTGGATGCTTGACGACAACTGACGGCGGCGGCAGCTTTGGGCTGTCAGCGTCGGAAACCTCTGGGTTTTGGGACTTGGAGGCGGCCGATAACAGCTCAGATGCTGTTGATGCAACGAAAATATTCCGCAGTGCGCCAAAAAATGCTGGTATTCGTTACTGCTGTTACTATTGGCACTGTAGCCAGTGAGGGTGAAAACGCGCTGCACAACACAAATCAGGGATCGGGGAATCCACCCACCAGCCAATAAAACGCGTAAAGAAGATGTCCAGTCTTCCGTGCCAAGTTCCAGAGAGAATTCTAAAACATTTTTTGCACCAGGTGCTCACTCGATTTACACCCAACCACTGGGCGTGATGTCACGACGCATCAAAAGTTGGCAGCCATAATGCCAATTTGTTTCCAAACTAAAACCAAATTTACTGGGCTGCCGAAGCTCAGCAAAGGAAAGTCATGTGTGTAATAACCATTTGCTCACCTGCTCGCTCTGGCACATACACTAACAGCAAGAGATTACTCCAAGCTGGCCGTCAGAAGGTTGGAAATTCCAACAAAAGTTGAAGGATACTTGACGGCCCTCGCCTCTGTAAGATGGCGTTAAGACTGACTTCAAACACGCAACGACGGCACTCCTCCATTCATTCCTTCAAGATATCCTTAGATACCCCACTCAGGAACTTCCAAACGACTGGCGACAGTACTGTCCTGCATCTGGGCACCAGCCAACTGACCCAGTCTGGGTCTAGCGTTTGCGGCGGGTCTGGGCCAGGCTCAAATGCCTCCACTCTAGAGTCCAGAGTATGCAGTGAGTCTGGCGTCTAGGCAGACAAAAGTTGGCGAGCAACAGATGGGCCCAACGTTGAAGGCGATCCGGCTTCTCGACGGCATTTCGAAACTTGTGCCCAGATAGTCAGACTCGTTGGAACATGCTTGGAACCACTGTTGCAAACTGAATGGTCCTATTCGTGCACTCTCTCACGACAACTTGTATGGGTCGCGCCGGAGGAAACTTCAACGAGACTCAACATAGCAATCGATCTCACAGCGAATTGCAGTGCGAGATCCATCGATGTGCTTGCAGCGTCTTTCCATTGTTCCTTCTCCCAGCCAAGAGCTGTCAGCTTTATCATTTTCGCTGGATCGGAGAGCGAGTACTCGATGACAGATCTCTCAGCCCGAGCGGCACTCTGGGAACTCTTCATCGTTCCGGGCTCTTCGCGTGGGATTCTTCTCGTCGCGTGCAGCAAAAGCCAGTCGCTCGGAGTTGATGAGCAGGACCCAATACTGTACAGTACATGCGCAAATGGTACGCCACTGTTCACAGATATGAGTCATATCATATGACGCCCATGTATTTTACCGCCCGTTGTGCGATTGGAGATACAGTACGTCCACTTGCGACGTTCATCAATATATAAGCAGTCCCTCGGCGCTACTCTCTTTACAGTTCGAGGTCGCTCTCGACGCGCTTCTTGCGCGTGCCCTGGGAATTGTTCAGCGATGGGTTCCCAAAGTACGCGGATGCCGACATCTCCGGCTGGTGCATCGAGCTCGTAAACTGCTGGTTGTTCATCTCACTTGCGCGAACGTCGGACGGTCTCGGAGCCGCATACTGGTTGACGCCATTCGAACCGGACGACGCACTCGATTGGTTGGTGTTATCAAGTCCGCTCTGTCGGTGCTGGCCGCCCCAGGCCGACTGGAAGCCCGTGGTCGAGTTCGTGTCAGTCACCTCCGACTGCTTCATGCCAGCGTTACTCGGGCGTATACCACTGCCACCGCCAACGAATCCGGCGTCGTGGATTGGTGCCTGTACGTATCGGTTATGGTGGCGGCGGTCATCACGCCGGCGTCGCAAGAGGATCACGACAATGACGGCTATCGCGACGACCACAACGACGACACCGACGACGATGGCGATGGTCGCACCTTGGGAAAGCCCATTGTTGCCTGAAGAGGAACTGTTGGCAGCTGGCGCTGGCGTTGGGACTGTCACGGCCGCGGGTGGTGCCACGGTCTGCGGCCTGGCTTCAAGCACAACCACTTTCGAATAGACGGCATAGTCAAACCGACTCGACGCGTTGGCGTTGGGCAAGATGATATGCGCGAGCACCGAGTACTCGCCGGGCTGTGGGAACTGGAGCGTATCTGAGAAGATCGCCTTGTTGTCGGTAAAGTTGGCGATCTTGTTGACCGTCTTGTCGACCAGTTCCTTGCCGTCGTTGAACGGATCGCAGCCCGTTCCAAAGACGCACGTGTGGATATTCGAGTGGACGATTTGCGCGATGCGGCCACTCTTTTCGGATCCAAAGAAGAGTCGCGTGTTGTTGATGGCGTTCGCACTGGAGAAATCGGCCTGCACGGTCCACGTGACGTTGACGGCATCAAACGCGTGGATCGTGTCCGAGGACGGCATCGAGAGCGTGAGCACCATGGGGCACTCGGCGCGCGTCGAGAATGACTGCACGCGGTCAGCCTCGGTGAGCTTGGTCATATTGGTCGGCCGCGGGATCGCCCAGCAGTACGTGGTGATGCTGTCGTGCTCATAATCTGTTTGTTGAAGAATATCGGTTAGCCGCCGAAGACAGCGAGAGAGCGAGAGCCAACACAAACACAGAGCTACGCACTTGTGCCCAAAGCGACGGCATTTCCGACCAGTAGCGCGAGCGCCGCAGCGACCCGGGCCATCCTGTCGATCACCACCATCTTCGTTGGCGTTGGCCGGCGCTTGTTGGGTTTGTGTTGGTGGTGTTGGCGCGCCTCCCTCTTTTTCTTCTTTTCTCTCACGGTCAGTTGCAGTGTATCATTTGTGAGCCTTTGGTAAACAAAGTGCACCCAACCAAAGCACTAAAATATCAACCAATCAACCACGTGGGTCCAGTTGTGAACCCTCAACAAGGGTCACATCTGCTGGACTGATCCGAGGCTCCATGGCCTAGAGTCTGGGAGCATCGCCTCGGACGACAGCCATCCTTCGTCAGCCTGCAGTTAGTCACGAACCCCACGACCGTTTCTGTAGTGAGTTTGAACTCCCTGTGTATGGTCATTCATGCGTCGAGACTGCCATCACCAACCGCGATAGGCTTTCACAGCGAAGCGGCTCTTCGCCATCTCTTCCAACCGTTGCACCTCCAATGGAAGGCAGAATCAGACTGTTGAAGCAGATCTAATAGGAGACCGTCTATTGTTGGGGAGATTTACATTCACCAAACTGAGACGCGCGCATCGAAGATTCTCCTGACGGTGCAGCCCCATTCAGTGTACTACAGTATTCCCTCGATCTCACTTCAAGGAGGCCACGGACTCTGATGTCACGACACTTCCCTTTTTGGGCAATGCATCACCGGCACATCGGCCACATGAGCAAGTTACAGTACTGTACAGAGTAGCACTGGGTTCCGAGACCGTGCAAAAGGCGCCCCCCATATTACCAATACCCTAGGACAAAATCTACTCTCTCTTCGCACAACAGGCGCTTTACAGCTCGACGTCGCTGTCAACGCGCTTCTTGCGAGCGGCATTCGTCGGCTCCGACGGGCGATTACTGTATGGATACGAAGGTGGACCCATCTCGAAACCGGCACGCTTAGGGGGAGCGTACTGGCTGTCGTGGAAATCTGAACTCGGTCGGTCATACGGATAGTTCGCCGTTGGGCGATAGGTGTCTCCGACCGCCGACTGAAAGCCCGTGGTCGAGTTGGTGTCGGTAATACCCGACGTCTTCGCTCCATGGCTGCCACCACCGCCGTGTCCAGCGTCACTGACTGGTGCAGGGGTATACCCGCTGCTGTGGCGGCCGTCGCTGCGACGGCGGCGGAGAATAATCACGACCACTGCTAGCGCGACCACAACCACAACGGCCGCGACAATGATCGCGATGGTCGCTCCCTGCGAGAGCCCGCTGCTCGACGATGACTTGGCTGCCGCCGGTGCCGCCGTGGTGATCTCCTGGGCGGGCGCGGCCGTGACGGATGGTGCTGTCGTTGGTGCTGTGGCTGCCAACACTGTCAGCTTGGTGTACACGGCATAATCGAAGCGGCTCGATGCGTTAAAGTTGGGCAAGATAATGTGGGCGAGCACCGAGTACTCGCCCGGCTCGGGGAAAAGCAACGAGTCGGAGAAGGAAGCCTTATTGTCGGTAAAGTTGGCGATTTTGTTGACCGTCTTGTCCACGAGTTGCTTGCCGTCGCTGAACGGGTCGCAGCCCGTGCCGAAGACACACGAGTGCACGTTCGAGTGGACGATTTGGGCGGTACGGCTGCGGTCCGTGCTGTCCGGTCCAAAGTAGAGCCGCGTATTGTTGATGGCATTGGCGCCGCCGGAGAAATCAGCCTGGACAGTCCACGTGACGTTCACGGCGAAAAAGGCGTTGACTGTGTTGGCGGGTTTGAGCGCAACTGTGAGTGAGAGCGGACAGTCGGCGGATGTGGAGAACGCCGTCGTGCGGTCGGCCTCGGTGAGGTTTGTGAGTCTCGTGGGCCGAGGAATCGCCCAGCAATAGGTCGTTGTGCCATCGTGGACGTAGTCTACACATGCGATAATCAGCGGTGATTCATGTTAACACTGTGAATCCGAATAAGAAGCACGCAGAGGTACGCACTCGTGCCCAGCGCCGTTGCGTTCGCGACCAGCAGCGCCAGCGCCGTCGCGCCGACGCGGGTCATTTGCTTGATCGTCACCATTGTCGCTCTTGTGTAGTGTACTGTAGAGAGACCAGCTCTGCTGGTTTCGTTTTCTTTCCTTTCTTGAGCTCCAGAGTTTCCAGTGGCGGGCATTCCGAGACGGGCCTCCACCATTCTTCAGCGCATCTCTCTCTCTCTCTCATGGGATGGGGAAACTCGGGTTCTTGGGTTCCCCTTGTTTGGGATCAGCTGTGGACCAATCAACAACGACTATGAGCGGATCCACCCGTGGTGAGGAGACCTTTGGATCCGAGTGGACTGCGAATGCACCAATCGAGAAGTGGACGAACGAGACATGCTAAAGTTCTTTTGATTGCGTTGGGTGGACATTGGGTGGCGACCTGGTGGGCCAGACAACAGGAAACACTCCAGCATCAACGAGCCCAACGTGCGTATCTAACTTGATGGGGCGGCGGAGAGTCGAAGGAAGCCGCAGGGTGCGTTCGCATGCTGTGATGGGGCGTGGAAAGAAGCTTCAGCAGTCCAGGATGTCGAAGGCGATTGTTGAAGAGGCTTCTATTGAGGAAGCGTACAGTTCTATTCGAAACGAGTTTAAAACACTCTCAATAGTGGACGGTATCCTAATGCCCAGTTGGCATTGCCCACCAGAAACTGGCCTGTCTGTGACATGCGCATGCATTAGCGAATGTCAAAAAGCCACTCAGTCGAAAGCATGGAGGAGCTCCAGGCGACCGCAGCGAATGGAGCGGCGGCGCCAGCCATAGCCGCCGCGGATTCTGCCTGCCCATCCCCACGAGACGAAGTCGCCATGGGTGATGAGGACTTTACGCCGTCCGCAGGGCCGCGCCCCAGTAAGGACACATCATTGCGGTGTGGGAGAGGACTGATCTCGTGAACTGAGCTCTTCATTGTGTTGTAGGCATCTTCGCAAGGGCGAGCTCCTTTGCGTCGCGCGCGACCCGTGTGATCGCGTTGCCTCGAACCAAGTCTACTGAGAACCAACCGATCGAAGAGGTGGCGACTGCTAGTCCTCAGTTCCTAAGAATGGCATGAGAGACTGATGCATATCCTTTACGCAGACTGAGAGTGAAGACGGTGTCCAGAGCGAGAGTGAACGTGACGCGAGTCTTTCAAATGCTTCGGACACCACCACGCCACTTATGCTCCCGTGGCAGACGCGTGGCGAGGTACACAAACCAAGCCAAGAAGATTGACCTACACAGGGGGGACTGACTGCTACATGATCGCTTGTTGCCTGTAGAACGGTAACGTGATGGACGACTCAGAGATCCGCCACAAGATCCTAGAGGTCACAGTCTTTCGGTCGACGTATACTGAGATCCCTGACGGTGGATATGGGTTTGTCTTTGACTTTGCGGTGAGCCCGAGTATAGTGGCGGTCCCTCTCAAATCGCCTCCGAATTCTAATCGTTGCGTTGTTTACCTCATAGAAATACTCGGGCGTTGCCAAGGAGCTGCTCTTCTCTGATCCCAGTCTGCGCGAGATGCACTCCCTGCTGGTCCCTTCCGTCGTCAACGAGCTCACCTTCTGGCGCAATTACTTTCTGCGCTGTAACGCCGTTCGCCTGGAGCTACAACGGCCGCCGTACTTGGAGGAGACGACGGTCTCCACAATCGCGGCGGTCGCATCGATCCAAAAGCTCAAGCGTCAGCTGTCTCTGCGTACCGGTCGCATGCGCCGCACATTGTCGTTGCGGTCGCGCTCCACGGTGGACCAATTGGACGTGGAGCTGGGCGATCTGGACCTCGACCTCGACGGCGAAATCGACCGCGAGCTGCGGAAGCGACGCCCCTCGCGTCTTGTCGCGCCCGGGGCTTGAGGAAGGCGAAGGTTGTTTGTACCAGCTCTCGAGTGTTGGCGTGTTGTTGAGCAGTTGGCATTGTATATACCGTCGTGCTGTATGCTTTCTGAGTGTAAAGAAAATAAGTGGATGTAATTGTCCCCCCTGGTATTTCGACCCAAATTCTTTCTATCCCTCACATGGAACCCGTGCGTCGTCTCTTGAAGTGATTCTCTTCTACTGTACTCACAGATCCTTTGACCCAGCGTTCGTCAAGCGGAAGCAATCAGACTCACAGAGCCAGGGCTGCAGTAACTTACCTAACTACTTCAACAAGGACATCACCACTACCGAGATGGGGAAACCTCAAGACACATCCGCAAAAAACTCACATTATTAAATAACGAGATGACAGACCTCGAGGTCGTTCCATGGCGACACCTCCCCCTTCGTGGGGACATAAAGCATACAGCAGTCCTAGAGCCGTCCGCTTAGGATTCAGAATCCGACGAAAAGTACCCCGAGCCCACGCGTCCGGCCTCGTCTAGCCGCAATGATGTCAGCCACTTGGTCGTGTCTGGACAGTCGCGTGGCACGGGCACTTCGATCGCCGGGCCGCCGCCATACTGCGCGACGTAAAAGTCCCAGCTCCTCTTGTTGATCATGCGGAAATCCTTTTTGAGCACGAGATTCGGTCGCACGATAAAGACGCCGTTGGGCAAATCGTCCGCAATGAGCGGCATGTTGTCAATCTCGCCGGGCGCGTACTCGGCCTTGCCGCGGTGCTTGGACACGAAGAGCAGCCAGTTGGTGATCCACTGCGACTGGATCGCGTACCAGACTTCGCCCGGCACGGGCTTGTTCTGGTGGAAAGACTGCAGCTTCCTGACTTCGGCCTGGACGTCGTGCCTGGGCGTATTGCCGCGCAGGCTGTTGGTGAAGTCATCTTCGTGGGTCACGCTGCCGTTCGAGACCGATTTTGGGCGCGTCTGTGGCGGTGGCGTGCCGGCAGCCATGAGCCCCGTGTAGTTTTCGATGGAAGAAGGCGTAGGTTGTTTCTGCGTGAGTCCGTAGCTGTTGAAGCGAAGCGTGACCTTGCCATACTTGCGGTTGCTGATACCTTCCTGGGCCTCACGGGCATTGGTTTCGTCGGTGGCTTCCAGCACAAAGGTCTGCTCGCGGGTTGGCTCCTACAGATTTAGCAAAGAGTTAGAATCGGTAGCCATTCAAAGGTGCTCCATGGGATCCAGCCCAAGCGTACCATCTTCATCTCGATGAGCGTGCGCATGGGGATGAGGACTTGACCAATGTCTTTCTTCACGAGCCCCATCTTCTCCATGTGGCGCACGACGATGAGCACGCCCAGGACGCTCTCGGCATTGTAGTCGCCAAAGTCGACGTCCAGGTTCCACCTCGGGTGCAGCGTGCTCTTGAGGATGCGGCTCTTGAAGGTCTTGGCCAGCACGCCACCGCCGGAATACTGACCGTGGTTCGAGTGACCGCTCTCGTTCCTGCGCTTGATGTCGGTGCGTGAGTCGCCGGAGCTCCACGACTGCTGCTGGCTGCGCGGCCCGGAGCCGTCGTCGAGCACGAGCGAGATCTCGCACATGGGATTGCTCGTGATATTCTTCTGCATGGGGCGCAAGTCCGACCCCGAGACCACGCATAGCGTGAGCGAGATGCTGGGCGACGCCAGCGCCTCGAGCGTCTGCGAGCCATGCCGCTGCAGCAGCGGCTGGTCGCGCCGCGGTGAGAGTTGCACGGCGCCAAACTTGTCCCGCATAATTGGAAGTTTTCCTTGTCGGGCAGGAAACTGGCACTCGGACGGTGCGAGAGAGAAAGCGCGGGTGGCCGACCGGGAGGTGGGTGAGCGGCGTGTGTAGAAGGCGCGGGGAGATATCTCTCGGGAGCAGCGAGAGAGAATGAGCGAGAACGAGTCCTGGGGCAGTCGGGTGAGATGCGAGAATGGGTCGTGTCTGGTCCGGATGAACTCCCCAATACAAACAGACGGGAGGGCGACCATCACTCTCACTTGGAGAGTTTTTTTCGCCAACAAACCAACAAACCGAACCGAGAAATCAAGGGAGAGAAGAAAAAGCGTACCCAGCGCCTAAAAAGGAGTGAGGTTTTTACAGATAAGGTTTAACCCAATCCAGGAAAGGAGTAAAGAAGTGAGAGGCAGGAGCTGGTCCGAGGTGCATGACGCCACGCGCGCCCAACCACGTGGGCAAGATGGCAAGCCGGACGCCTGGAAACAGAAGGGCTCGAATTGGAGGACGAGTATTATACTAGACTCCGCCGTTCTCAGGCGTTGATCAACGAAACGACAGTGGTGGTATTACATGTGATTTATCTGGTGAGAAGTTGTTTGTGAATTCGGTGTTGGTGTTGGAAACTTCACGCCTACGACGCAGCCGAGTTGGATATCAAGTTCATATCGTTGTAATGAATCAGCTTGAGTACTGTGTGAAAGCCCCAACAATTCAGCAAGTTGGTGGCTGTATGGGGTCAGTGCGTACTGGCCACAACGCACTGCGATTCGCAGTCTGCGAGCAAGCGGTCAGCGAGCGGCTTGCAGGCTTCAACTTACCAGCATCGGTACCGCATGGATTGGTACATGGTACCAGTATCACAGTACCAGTCCCCCATCCTTTGTTCTCAGCGCCCGGTTTGTGTCTTCTTTTGTAGCATAATCACAAATTGTGTCTCATGGACCTCGTCACATTCAACTCGTCGAGGACGTGCCATCGTCAAGAATCACCATCCCAGATACCGTATGATCTCGCGCTGTGCATCGACACCGTACAGGTGAAGCGGTATGTCAGATCGGCATTCGGTCATTCCTGACTCCGCGATACACTGCCTGCCTCTCCTGCTCGAGTTGCTTTTCGAACTTGTCGCTTCGTTCACCAGAGTTTGAGTCTAGGAGCTCTGAATGGTATTACCTTACCAGTACTTCGAAGTATATGAGCCAACCACAAATCCCTTATCCGCAGTGTGAGGTCACCGACGCTTCCAGCTCCTACAGCACTATCGAACTGGAAAGCATTGTACATTCTCGAAATCTCCCGTTTAATAGAGACGGCTCGTGGGTGTGATGCACGCCGCGGCTGCCTCAATTCCTCCCGCCCAGCATCACGAGAGAGCGCTAAGCCTCCTCGCTCCTTGCCGCCGCTTTCTACTAGTAAGCACGGACGAAGCTGCAACCACAGCTCCTGCAGACGAGTACATCCTTTTCTTTGACGGGGGCGCCTGCGGCAATCCCAGCCCCGGCGGCGCAGGCGCGGTCGTGGTCAGAACCAATCGATAGCTGGAGGCCCCGCAACCTGTGTGAAGCGCGGACAGAGCCGAATATTTCGGTCTCGTCACGGGACTCGCGACAGATCGTCATCACTGGCGACCGCTCGAGGTCGTGGGGGACAGCCAGCTCATCGTCCGGCAACTGGAGCGGTACCGACCGCCCAAAACCCTGCTCCTCCCCGTGCGGCGGCAAGACGCCTCGCAGACAAGATCGGCGAATGGAGCAGTGTTATCATCACCTCCGCGCCTACAACAAGATGGCTGCCAGCGTCGCTATGGACGGCAGGCACAGTCTCCAATCCGTTCACCCGCCCCGAATGGACAGTGCCCGACAATATCTTCTCGTTGATTTCCTACAGTGGCGGTCTGCTTCCCGCAATATACTCCATTCAAAGACATGTAGTAGAGAGGACTCTGGCTGGCCACTTCAAGGTGGCAGCAACATTCACTCTTGAATTTAGAGACTGCAAATTCTAGATTCTGATGTGGCGACTCGGGACTTATCAGCAATATTCGTGTGGTCCAAGCCGGGCAAGCTGTGCTGACTCAGCACACGCGCTCAGCAGAGTTGAGCGCGTCCACACTGCGGAGGTCTGGATATTTTAGACCAACTGTCCATCCTGGTCAGAGGTCATGGACGCCATGATCTTTGACTATGAAACATGAAGGAAATAATTGGATTCGGATTTGCCCAAGGCCGATCGTTGGGCAAAATCCCAATCCAATTTTTAGGCCAATGCTTTGCCGCACCGAGTCGCGCCTTGCGGATCCTCTGCGCCACCTGGCCGAGCCTCTACACTAACTCTCGCTCTTCCTATCAAACTTGAACTGCTCCGAAAAGGCTCGTCTTCAGCGCTTCCATTGGCCAGATTATGACTTTAGTAGTATTGATTGGTAGAAACAACCCTAATGGTGGTTCTCGCTCTTCGGATTTGCAGCTAAATTGTGGGGAAACAGTTTTGCATCCATGAGCCAGAATTCCGGATGGATTCACCATCTGGTCCTCATCTCTCTCCTGCAACGTTTTGACCGTGGGACGAGAAAGCGCATGCAGACGTTGGGCGACTCTTGCCTTTGTGGCTGGATCGCCAGAACCAACTTTCCAACAGCAGACGACGCCAACGCCAACGCCATGCCCACTCTCCTATTTATTGCCCTCGGAACCAACTGAATGCCCCCCACAATGCCCCGCGTCTCCATGCTGCTTCTCCTAGTGATGGCGTTGGCGATGGCCGTCCACGCCCACGACGACTACCTTCCGCTCGCGCAGCCGCAGCTCTTCGAGTCGCCGTGCGTCCAACGTTGGAATGACATGGCGGCGCACTTTGCGTCCAACAAAACCGTCGGCAAGCGCCCGCCGCTCGTGCGCGAGTCGGCGCCGAGCGAGTTCCACGTCAACCTCACGGTCGACATCGGTCGCTACGAGTCCCGCTACGTCGACTTCAACACGCGCACGTACAACGGCCGCATCCCGGCGCCCACGATCAAGGTCTGCCCCGGCGACAAGCTCATCGTCCACGTGCGCAACGCGCTGAGTGTGGGCGGCGCCAACCTCACGAACCTCCACGTGCACGGCATGCACGTGTCGCCGTCCGGGCACCAGGACAATGTGATGAAGAGCATCGCGCCTGGCGGCGAGCGCACGTACGAGTACGAGATCCGCGCCGACCATCCGTCCGGCACGTTCTGGTACCACCCGCACTCGCATGGCCTCGTCAACACGCAGCTCTCGGGGCTCATGGCCGGCGCCTTGATCGTCGCGGATCGCCCGGGCGATTTCCCGCAGGAAATGGCCAAGATGGAAGAGCACGTGCTCATTCTCCAGGGCGTCTGCGTCGAGAAGTGCCACACCATCTACGACAGCCTCGTGAACGCCCTCCAGAACGACTATGGCGACGCCGGCTCCGACATGATGATGACGATGGACATGGCCAAGAAGCGGTCGCTGCGCATGGACATGGCCAAGATGAACGGCACGGCCATGGACGGGATGGACATGGATATGGATATGGGAGACGACTCGGACTCGGACGAGGAAGACGAGTTCCCCATCAACTTGCGGGTCGACAAGAACTCGCCGCTCAACGACACGTCGCTCCTCCATGTGTACGTGAATGGCCAGTACCTGCCGGAGCTCCACATGAAACCCGGAGAGCTCAAGCGACTGCGGTACATCAACGCCATCCCCAACAACGTGGCCGAGATCATTGCGCCCGGGTGCGACATGCACATTCTCGCGCGCGACGGCATTTACATTCCAGTGCCGGCCAACAAAGAAGTCATCATTATGCCGCCGGGAAGTCGCGCGGACATTGGGATTCGCTGCAACACCACGGGCACGTTCTTTCTCCAGACTGAGGCGAGCCCCAAGCGGAACCATTTGTTGGGCAGCCGCCACCGCGTGCCGTCGCAGAAGATCGTGTCGCTGCGCGTCCTCGGGGACGAGTCCGTGACCATGGCGTTGCCCGCGACGTTGCCCAAGCCGCCGGCCTACATGAACGACGCGCTGACGCTCCAGGCCGACGACGTGGACGAGGAGAACAAGTACAATTACGAGTTCTCCGTATGGATGGACGGCGGCGCCATGAAGTACGGCGTCAACAAGCAGGCGTTCCGCCACGACTTTGTCAACTACTCGATGCATATCGACGAGCCGCAAGAGTGGGAGCTGTCCGTGCGCGGCTACGGCCACGAGTGCGAGGATATCAACCGTCCGGAGGAGATGGACCACCGCAGCAACGTGGGCTTTGCCATGGGCAAGATGCTCGACCAGGAGCAGGCGTACGAGACTGCCCATGGTGAGAAGAAGGCGCCCATGAAGATGATGAGCCACTGCCACGCCATGGTCCACCCGTTCCACATGCACGGCTCGCACTTTCAGATCACGCGCGTGGATCGTGCGTTGGATCCGGACGGCTTGCTGTACGCGCTCGGCGAGTGGCGCGACACGATCCCGCTCTACCGCAGCAAGCCCCAGATCCGCTTCACGCCGCGCAGCCACATGGTCGGCCGCATTCTCACGCACTGCCACTTTGCCGCGCACTCGGACAACGGCATGGCGCAGCTCGTGCAAGTCCACGAGAAGCGCCAGCGCCGCCATTAAGTTAGCAATCCAATTAATATTTACTCTCTCCTTCTCCCCACCCAGAAGAATCTGCTGTGTCTCTGCCAATGACTGTCGTGAGTCTCTCCATTTGGCTGCGCATCCCACCCTCCACTTCGCTTGCTTGGTGTCATTAGAATTGTGGGTCTCTCCAAGATTCAACCTTCTCTCCAAGGCGTCATTTCCAAATCCTTCGTCTTCCCAACAGAG
>JAADXL010000265.1:0-36614 GCA_023337755.1 Pythium aristosporum
AGTGAACCTGTTTTGCTTGGTCATCAGCAGCTTCTGCTTTTGGCCACTCCTTCTCGCACTGGTTGTGCTGATGCTTCCTGTGTACCCGTTCGTGTGGGCCTATCGCCGCTATTTTCCAACCGATGAGCTTCCCCCAAAAGATTGGTTGTTTTGACTCGCGTAAAAGAGTGAAGAATCAAAGAAAAATGTGCCCTAGAATGGTCGTGTATTCACAGTTCCTCTTCTTCTTGACCGCGCTCTAGGTCCTGAAGCACCACAAACGCGGGCGAACCCAGTTCACTCTCCTCTGCCTCTTTCTCCGCTCCGCGCGTTCGCGGCCGTGGACAGCAGCGCTGGAGACGAGGTCGTACGATTGGTGCGAGAGCACGTAGCTTCCGTGTGATCCAGCCGAGGCCATCTGCAAGCACGATCACGATGAACGCGATTACGATGGCGACAACGTACGCGAGAAAAAGCATGACTTGCAAGAAGCGGATCGCGATGAACCGCACGACGCTGCGCGGGTGGATCTTGTTCTCACCTCTCCACGCTGCTGGCGCCCATATCCACGCGTATACGACGATCAGCACAGTCGTCGTTGGGATGCCGACCGCGACAATGGAGAAATAATACCAAAAGCGAGCGAGCCACCGGAGAGCAGTGTGCGAAGAGTTGAGACCCGGCACTTGCTCGTACGCGATGCCGTTGCAGCACTCGGCATCGAGAAGCTGCTATAGATGGCATGACCGTCATCAGCTTCATTTAGGTGAGCACGGTAAAACTCCGAGGAAGGGAGTATGCACGTACGTTATAGTGGCGCTCGTAGTTGAATCCCCACGTCTCTCCGCACCACCAGCAAAACTCGGCCTTGCACACAGCGCACGTCATGTGAACGCATCCGCCTGTGCATTCATTGGACTCACTCAATACCAGTCTATCTATCTCTGGATTAGTAGTAGTAGACCCACAAACCGTTTTTCTGGATTGGCTGGGTACACTGTGGACACGGTCGTGAAATTCGTTTGACGACTCGTCCGCTGCGTCTCTCTCGCTTGGACTGGCGTTTCTCGAACTGCTTGCAGCTCACGTCGGCCGCGTGGGCGTCGGCGTGGAGAAAGCAAAACCTCTTCTCGCATGCGGTGCACACACAAATGGGCTTGTCCTTGGAACCGGTCGTCACGTGGACAAAGCTGCAGTGCGGACACTGCCGTGCCTGTGGGTTCTTGCGCAGCAGTCGGAATCGCTCGTACTTGGCAAACATGGTAGGCGTGACGAGCCGCTGAATGTCTTCCACGAGGATCTCAGTCTGGCAGATCTGATTGTCGTCATGGAAGCACGCCAGGTCCACACAACCGTCCGTGATCTGCACGTTGAGAAAGGCGGTGATACAGACGATACAGAAGCAATGACCGCAGGCGGTCAAGGCGACGGTCCAATCACCATCGTCTGCTACGACATCTTCTAAGCAGATCTGGCATTGCACGAGCACGGGCAGCGGCATAGCGTCGGTTGCTATCGACACAACAGCCAGCGGCGGCTCTGCTTCGGCTCGTGGGGAATGAGATGGACCGTCGGGGATGCGTGCGTCAGCCATGAAAGTGGAAAATGCACAACAGCGGCTGGGCAAACATCCGTCACGGACGCTTCATGTTCGGTGCGAGAAGTCCAGCGTAAAGAGATCGCTAGTGGTCAGCACGACCGTTCGCAGAAAGAAATATGAATTATCAGAAGAAGGCTCAAGGCAAGTGCAACGTGGCGCGACGGTACCAGAATAAGGTACAATTCCCTATTATTCGTGTAGTAGGAAGGATTCCGTCTCACCTTCTTTTGATAGATCACATATCTACTACCAACACTCTCTACTCTGATCCCTTCAAGAAACGTGCTCCAGTCCCCGATCCTGCGCGCCACAAGTTGGCATGGCTTGCTCTGGACTGTGGTCCTTTCGCTGAACTGGTATCGGTACTCACCGCCTCAGTCAGCATGCCGGAGGAGCGAAGGAATCCACTGATTTAACCAAGAAGTGAGATGAACCCAGTATTCCTCTCCATCTCGTAGTTCTCCTCGCCGGGTGGAAATGCACGCGCTCCGCAGCGTCATCCTCAAGCCGTTCAAGCCGCTCGAGGTCAAGAAGAATCCTCTCGACATCGCAGATACCAGTGATACGCTTGCCGCTGCTCTCGAAGCCCCGTCGACACCAATCGCGCCAGCCGCACCAGCCCCCCAGACCTGCCCGCGGTGTCGCCATGTTCGCCCATACATTTTTGGTCCGTGATTGAGCTCGCGGTATTTTCTCGCTGATCTGGACGCAATTAACAACTCCGTGGTGATCACTGGACAGAGTTCAACCGAGTCAAGTGTGGCTAGTGCGACGCGGTGTATTGTTGGACGTGCGGCACAGAAGTACCCAGTGATCCAGACGCATTCGTGCTCCACTTCCAGTGGTGGAACCTCTTGGGTTGTCCACAACTTCGGGATTCCTCCAAGCGCCCGCACTGGGATATCGTCTGGCGCGTGCTGTGGGCACTTCTCGTGGCGCCACCCTGGTTTGCCTTGGCGGCGGTGCTTGGCGTGTTGACGTGCGGCTTTCTGCCATGCAACGCGCGTGGCAAGACGGTCGCATTCTTTCTGTTTGTCGACTTGTTCAGTTACGGCTTTGTGATCCCTGTCGGCATGGTGTTTTTCGTTCTCATCATCATTCTTGACACGCTCTTGTGGAGCCTCTCCTCCTGTATCGCACTCGGCCGTCGAATGTTCAGTTGACGACAATTCTGCCAGTTATACTTCATTTTAAAGTTTTGGTTCCGTGCGGACTGGACGGTCTTGTGCGTGTAAATCACTCTTATTGTCATACGAGTACAGAAGTCGCACCGTTGACCTTGCTCAAGCGCTGCTGCGAATCATTGCGCGAGGTCTCTTCGGTTTACGCCGACTTCCACCGATACAAGGTCTGGAATCTGACCTCGCTTGGAGGTTTCGGGCCCTCTGCCGCCTGTGCGTGTGGCACCGGTGCCCTGCTTTTCGTATGAAACGACCTACTACTGGATGCAACTCCCAACGTTTTCCATCATGGTCGGTCGGGGCCCGACTGTCCCGCCGCATGCTCTGAACACCCTGCTCCGCGCAGCGCTGATGCGTCTGTTAGTCTCGGGGACACCCCCGAGCGCACGTCGGGCTTGTCCGTGTCGACGACGAAGACGAAGCGGTGACTGGTGAAGGTGAAGATGACGAGCTCGATCTGGTCGCCTATGGTGTTGCGCCTATCTGGATAGCGCTGTTTGCCGGGAGTGGTGTCGCCCGATATTAAAGCCATGGCGTCCAAAATGGCTTTGTTGGGGTGGGTTGCACACGCCCTGCCGTCATTGCCACTGGCGCTTCAGACCGTGGCGCAGGCAGCTTGATCCCGCGTGACAGGCACTGTCTTGTCCGCTGCGGAATGTGGCGCTGCAGCACCCGCTACGAGTGGTAAGTGCCGAGCTGAGCGTGCTGCGTGCTGCGTGTTGCGCGTTGCCAGAGCTTCCCAAAGTCGTGCTGGCAATGGCCAAGGGAGACTTGTGATGGGTTCGCTTTTGGGCAAAATGTAGCCATGTGCGTCCCGAATGATCCCTTGTTTCGATGGTGCTGTCTCCCTCCTGCCAGTCTCCACTGGCATATACAGGCCTAACATGCCGTTCCAGGGCGATCGGCCCGAGATCTCGACGAACGCGCTCGGGTCGGCCGCGTCGGCGGCGGCGCAGCAGTTCTATTCCGACGACCAGGCCGCCAGCTACACGACGCCCGCGAATGCGCGCATCCAGTGCGACCTCACGCTCTACGCGCTCCAACTCGCCCACGCGCTGGTGCCTTTCAATGCTGCCAGTGCGAACGGTGCTGCACCCGTCGTGCTGCTGGATCTGGGCGCCGGCTCCGGGCTGAGCACGCGCGCCGCGTCGCAGTGGCTCGACGCGCGCGGCCTCGACTCGTTCTGCGTGGCCTTTGACATTAGTGCGTCCATGCTGCTGCTCACAACGGCGAGTACCACGGGCGACGGCGACGAGACTATCACGGTCCTCCCCGATGGGAAGAAGATCATTACGAGCGTCGACTGCGGCCCACGAACGGCGTTTTACTGTGGCAATGCCGCCCAGCGGTTCCCGCTGCGGCCACGTACGTGTGACGTGGCCATTGGCATCTCCATGCTGCAGTGGCTCACCGACAGCGGACTGCGCACGTGCTACGCGAGTCTGGTTGACGTGCTCCAGGGCGACAGCGCCGCCGTGTTCCAAGTATACCCGGCGAGCCACGAGCAAGTCACATCGATGGAGACAATCGCGCGGGAAATGGGGTTTGCCTACGCCGAAGTCGTCGTGTCGTTCCCGCACGCGACGACCAACAAGAAGTGGTTTCTCGTCCTGAAGAAAACGAGCACGGGCGAGTCGGCTCGTGTCAGCGGAGTGCACGACCAGCGCGAGAACGACTTGTGTCCGTTCGGACGTCGCCACACTCGGCGCTGTGCGTGGCACTTGTTCTCTAGCAGCAGTACTGAGACGGCGAGTCTCCGTGAGCGGCTCGGCCGAGAGCACGTCAAGGAGGCGTGGCACATTTGGCGCAAGTTTCATCGCGCGGCAGCGCTCGCGCAGCAAGTCGCTGCCTCGGGCAAGCCGCTTCATTTCAAGGCCAAGCGATCACTGGAGCTGTGGAAGAGTGACGAAGTCATTGGCGAAGCCCTGCGGGAACGGTACTTGACGTCGGCGGAGGATACTTCCACAGAAGAATCGAAGGTCGGCGACAAAAACAAGACCACAAAGATCACGTACGAGTTATTGCTGTCTCGTGTGGACGAGGTCGTGCAGTTGGTCCACTCGGTACGTCAAGACTGTGTGACTGCCAGCACTGTGTGGGTTCCTGACGATGTCGATGTTGTGTTGCAGGCATACTCCAAGGCCGTGGCCTTGGAACGGTCTCTTGTGCCGCCCGTTACGGCTTCCTAACAGCAGTCTTTTGGGTACTACCCTGGCGAGATTTAGATAGAACCCACGTAGACGTGAATAGAGTTTCCCGCACCCTCTTCACCTGCCAACAGTCACACGTACGAATGCGTGGAGATGGAGCGACTTCGCACCAGCAGCAAGACTATAAATCTACGCAACTGGCGGCGACCCAGCGCCACCGCTGTTGCTCGTGCTTCTTCCATCGCTGGCGAATCGATTCCACTCGAGAACGCCAGTAACCCACGTCCAAAGACCTCTCGATTCCGAACCGACGGAACGCTCTCCTTCAATCCGCGTGTGGTCGATGAAGTCGCAGGAAAAGACGTCAGCCTTGCTCACCTGCCGATGCCCGAGGGCGCGTGCATCGTGCTCAAGTACCTTGTGGATTTTCTTATCACGAACAAACTCCACAAGAATGACTTGTTCCTGCTCGATGGCAAGCCCAGCGAGACGACGAGGCTGCTGCGGTGTGTGAACGACGGCGAACTACCGAACCGACTGGGCCAGTACTCGTCACGGTCTGTCTCCTTTGTTGTGCTCCACGCAATCTCGCACTCGTACGCGCCGTTGCTTCCCGAGCTCGTGCGTCAATTGGGAGACGGTGAATCCGTTATTAAGACGCGAGTCGAGTTGGTGGCGAACATAGTTCAACTCCATCTCAGTGCCGAGCGACGAGCGCTCTTTGAGTCACTGTTGGTGCTGCTGTTTCGACTCTCGCTCAAGGCGACTGCAACCATGAACGCCGTTTTGCTGGGGGAGCTGGTCGCGAGTAAGCTGGTGAGAGGCATCGCTTCCGACGGCTCGGAGGTGCTGGTGCGTTCGGTGGGGCAGTTTCTCATTGAGAACGCACGCGAGATTGTGCACACGCGACAGGTTCTTTCTCGTTCCCAAGCGGTGATCGTGGACTCGAATAACATTCAAGATTCGTCATACTTACTACCACGACGATCGCCACTTGTGAGCGCAGCCAAGATCATTTCTCGTGGGCATGATGCCGGTCGGAACAACGAAAGCGGTTATGCTTTTCCGCCCCAGACTGGCAGTAGGAGGCCACTGGACAGAGATGCCGCGCGGCGTGTGTCACTGGTGCTGACAGCGATTGTGGAGTCGTCACAGCAAAAGCACGGATTGTTCACGACGCGATCGCGGTCGCGAGACAGCACGTTGGCGCAATTTCTACGTGGAGCGACATGCTCTGTTGACGTGGCGTTGTTCGATGTGCAGGAGCTTGGATGGGGCCTTCGCTGTTTTCTCGACGACGAAGTGGATCCGCTGCTGGATGAGTTCCATGCCCGAGCAGCAGTAGAGCCTGGCTTTGTGCTGGACGAATCCAGAACGGACGATGCGGTCGTAGCGAGGCTGCAAACCTTTCTTCATGACGAGCTCCCACCATTCCTCCAGGGCGTCGTGGTGTTATTTCTCGCGACCGTGCGGTTGGCTCTCGACGCCGGGACGGACATGGAGCTCCTCGTCGCAATGTCTACACCGTGGATTTTCGCGCGTTGTGCTGACAACATGGCCACGTCGCTGTGCCGAGTATTGTTAGTAAATATGTATGACGTGCTGCAACCGCTGATGATCAAGTGGTCGCGCGACGCTCGCGTGCGGCAACTGCGTATCGTCTTCTGGGTCACCGTCTGGGTCGCGAAGTGTCGGCATCGGTCAAATCAAAGCCGACGCTTACGGGCACGCGTGTTACGGCGTCCGTGGTCCGAGTCCATGGCATCGTCGCTGTGCGGCGTTGTTGACATGCTGCTTGAGCAGACGTACGCATACCCATCTCAGCTTCGGCGGTTGTACCTCGACGGTGGCGATGAACACGAGATCGCGATCATGATGAAGAAACTGTGTGACGATGACGCCGATATCAGTCCCGAAAACTATTCTCCCCATTCGGCAGCGTTAGCCGTGCGAAGGGTACGAGTTTGGCGGATCTCTCATGCGCTGGTGCTTCTGGTTGGCCACTCAGTCTATGTTTCTTGCGTAGATGTTGACGACGATCCTCATGCCGCTTGACACTCAAAGAGAAGTGACTTCATCCCAAACTCGGCTGAAACAGCTTCTGTTGACGCATCTCGATCTGCTCCTCCGCCATGAGTCGGTTGCGGGTATTTGTTGCGATTTGGAGGACACTTTTGACGAGATGCTCTTGGATGAGATACCAGTACACGCTGCGAACGGCCATAAGCAGATCTTACGACGCATAGCCGAACCACAAGCCGAACTTGACGATGACGAGGATGACGCTCAAGGAAGCCTTGGTGGAGAGTACGAGCCGTCAACTATGGAGCCCACTGTTGACACCAACGAGCGCGTCACCGATACGCTGTCGGAATGGCTCGCCAGCACGGATGACGGTGGTGGGTGTAATGGAAACTCAGTCAAGCAACGCTTGAACGTCCTTCCACCACGCGGGTTCACGTCGGACGCGCTAGAGCTTTTGCAAGATCGGCTGAGTGATGTTCGGTTCGTCATGAAACACGTCTTAGCGGGGATGTCCTCAGCGGAGACCGACACCAGAACTCGGCTCTTGACGCTTCTGGATTTGCTGAGCATTCCTTTCATGCTCGTCCCCCGCCAACGAGCCGCGAGCACGTTGGACCGCATCCAAAAGGTGAACCACGATAACAAGGTACGAAATGTTTGGGTGCGCCAACAAAGGCTTTCACTTCTCTCACATCGCAGGCACTGCTCGTGGGGTTATAGATATCGTCGACAATTCCAGTCACCTCTCGCCTCGATGATCTCGAGATCTTGGAGACTCTAGTCTTGGAGACGATAGCCTCGTTGGGCCACGCTTGCTTGGCACCACTGTATCCAGACCTCATCGACCACCTTGGTGTGCTTCTGGATATTTGGGGGCTCGCAGACCGCTCTCTTGTGGTCACACGACTCGGCGATGCTGCGACTGAGAGTTGCTGAGCCTCTCTTCATTTGGGAGTGAGCCTTTCGGTCTTGCAGAAGGCGTCGATGAAGTTGAGAGACCGACCTGCTCCACCAACATGCGAATCAGGTCGAGCACCCTCGCCCTAGGCGCCGCGATGTCCAGACCAAGCAGTCTCCGCACGTCTCGCCAAAACTCTTTCTCGCGTCGCGCTGTATCCAGTAGCTTTTCAATGATGGGACCCAGTTCGTCAATACGCTTGGCCTCGAGCGTCTTCATGCACCGCAGCACGACCGCAAACGCTTGATCTCCGGGCGGCTTCATCTGCTCTCGTCTTGCTCGCACTTCGAACACGAGATCCTGGACACGACTCGACAACTTCATACAGATTACACGTATGGAGTGAGTGGTCAAAGCGCGTCCAGTCTTCAAAAGGGACGACAAACGTACAGTCTCCAGGATGCTCGGATCGGTTGCATCCTCTGTCCGACGCGCTTTGCCCGTCGCCGCACTGGTCCCTACGGCTGCCGCCACCGTCAAGTCGTCGATGCGATGGACAAAGTCTTGTAAATACGGTACAAGCTGCGCGTACTGATACGTGGCTTCCACGTATTGCGGCAACTTGGCGATCTTGTACACGCCCACACTGTGGCAGCACGACGCCACAATCTCGGAGCACAAAATGCCCACTCGTCTCGACAATTGCTCTCGCTTCTTCATCTTTTCGTTCTCAGTCACGAGCGATGAGCCGGTCACCGTGGGGCCATCGAGTGCGAGGGCGTCCAGCACCAAGTAGCATTCGACCGGCTCTTTGAGGAACCGGCGACGATTCGTGCGCGTGGCCTGTGGACCTATTGGCTGCTGCACTTTCTTGGTCTCAACGTGAAGCCAGCTGAGCAGCTTGTCGACGCTGATGCGATCGCTCAATGCTTCCTGCGGGGCCGCGTCAAAGACTGGGACGCGATCGTCGTCAAAGTCGAAATCCACGCGCTGCTCGTCTCGAAGCCTCGCGATCTGGAGCTGGAGCCGCTCAATCTGCCACTGACTTCTCTGCGTATCACAAAGGAAAGGTATGCATCGTCAATCACACGCTCTCGTTTCTCCACGGGCAATTGGTACGAACAGCGAGGTCGCGGTGGGACGGTCGCTTCTCGAGCGAGTCTCGCAGCTGCGCATTTCCACGCGCGAGCGCTTCAATCTGCCGCTTCTGCCTCGCGATGATGTCTTGCACGGTCTTGACTCTCTGTGCGGCATCGGCGTCTGCCGTCGCCTCGATGCTGCTGTGGTTTCTGCGGCTGTGGCACACGCTGCAGTCGCCGGTCGCGTCGCGGACGAGTTTTGCCAGCGACTGCTGCACGCTGTCGGCTTCATGTGCAACTGACCTCAGCTCTTCGTCGCGAAGCTCTTGGCCGAGCAGTTCGTCACTCTCACCCACCGCCACTCGGTCGCGCAGCGGTGCACTCAGTCGCTCGCGCTCGAGCTCTTGCTCCAGGCGAATGACGTGGGCAGCGTACCGTTTGACGTCATTCTGGGCGCTCTATTTGCAGCAAATACACATCAAAACCCACATCAATGGAACCGCAACGCCTTCTCTGACCCATGTATGCGGTCCATTACCCTCAGGAGCGTGCGCAGCTCGCGCAAATCGGCGCCGTTGTCGCTGTCTCCGTTGTGCATTAGCGGGCGCGGACAATTCTTGCTTGCAGTTCAAACTAAAGTGAAATGTCCACCACCCAGAGATTCTACACGTTGGGTTATTGGTTTTATCAAATCAAAGTGTTGTCCAAGTTCAACACTCTGACAAAGAGAGCACCCCCATTATAATTGGCGTTCAATTCAATTGATTTTCGCTCTCTTCAAAGAACTTCCAGTGGCAGTTTGGGCGGGCAAAAACGCAAAACGACCGCGAAGGACCTCTCCACGCGTCTCCCTCGGTATCTCCAGCATGGCGGTCGTGACGTCCCTGCTCAAGGTGGCGCTACTGGGCGCGGTCGTGGCGCTGTACTGGCGACCGCTCGAGATCGCCAAGGCGGTCGGCGTGCCGCCTCCAGAGGGCGGCTTCCAGCCGGCGCAAGTCCAGGTCGTGCGCTTTCTGCTTTCCATCATGGCGTACATGTCGGCGCTCAGCAGCGCGTCGTCGTGGTTCGCCACGATGCTCGTGCTCATCGCACTGCAGACCGTGTGCATGGCGATCGGGATCACCGACCAGCGCGTTCTCAATGACGCGCTCGGCGGCGTGCTGGACGCGGCCTCGGAAAAGCAGCTCTTTGAAACCAGTGCCGTGGTGCTGTATGGACTGCTTCTCGCGGTTCTTCTATTTGGCGGCCGCACGAATGGAAAGAATTACCACCGGTGCGTCATTTGTTTAGTTCCTGCCTTGAAGTAACGAGGGCTCACACGTGTGATTTGGAATTAGGCGTCACTTGATGGCGTTTTACGCCAAGCACAATCCCGACAAGCTTGCCGACGTCGGCAAGATCCTCAAAAAGTATGAAGGTAAGGAAGAGCTCCTCTTCTCGCGGCTTCACCGCAAGTACAGTCGCGTGCTTTCGCACACACCGGCCGAGGATGCGGTCGATGATCTCGACCACAATGGCGATGACCAAGACGAAGACTTCGCGCCCGAGGGCGCCTTTATTGAAGAGGTCGAGTACATTCAGGCGACGTCCTCGTCGTCGCCCACGTCGTCGTCGACTTCGTCGTACTCGAAGACGGTCGTCTCTTCCAGCAAGACCACGACAACGTTTAGTGCTTCCAACGACGACGACGAAGACGACGGAGGCGACGAAGCAAATCTCCCCATGCTCCAGCCGCGTGTCAAGAGCCCCGTTACCAAGAGCCCTGTGGGTAGTGCCAACGCCCCCAGTGTGCCGCCGTCGCCGGCGTTGTCGCAATCCGCTGGTGGTACCGGCTCCAAAGCTGGGTCCGCCGCCGGGTCCGCGGCAAACTCCCCGCCGCGTTCGCCTGGCGCGGGCCCAAGCCAGGCCAATTCGGTGCGCAAGGCCAGTGAGGACGCGCGTCGCGCTCTCCAAGAGCGCGTGCAACAGCGCGTGGCCCAGCTCCAGAAGAAGAAGAAGTAGGAAGGACAGCGGCAGTTCCAGAGGAGTCGGCGTCTGCAGTATGACTTGGCGCCACCCCCTTTAATTCAAAGTAGCTTATCGTCTCATGGGACGGAATGAGGTGAATAGCTCGCCCAGTCATTTAGAACTGCGTGCCCTTTCTTGCGGTCACGTACTGAGCAAAAGTCTGTAGCCCTTCCCTTCGCAGCAATGGATCATTTTGGTGGCTGAGAGAAAGAGATCCAACTTGAAGTGGGATCCTCCTGAGTGGGTGGGTCTACATGCACACTCCTTGTCAAACCTGTTTCGGTCAAAACCCGTTACATTATATACCAGGAATTCTAAAGTATATGGGTTCAAACCCATTCTCTTTTTCAAACCCGCGAGGGTTCGAGAACCCGTGTGGTCGGTTGGTGACTTCATCACAGTGGTCGCACGAACCTCAAGTTGCGATGGAGTACCGTGCCTCTCCTCCTAAGTACGGGTTCCATTCTCCCCCTGATCCATCATCTCCATTCTTCCATTCTGCAGACGAAGACCAGGCGAGGCGCGCTCTCTCCCCCTCCTCCTCTCCGCCCGCCTCCACGCTCCTCCACTCCTCCTCCATCCTCCATGGCCGCGGTGATCCCCCTGGAGGACGTGGCGACCATGCCGGCGCCAGGTATGAACTTCCCCGTGAACGTGAGCTTTTCGCCCGACGGCGCGCGCGTCGCGTTTCTCCACTCGCGCGAGAACCAGCTCTCGCGCCAGCTCTACGCTCTCGACGTGGCGACGGCCAAGATCGATTTGCTGGCGTCGCCGCCCAACCAGGGCAACACGGAGGGCAACCTCTCGCTCGAAGAGAAGCTGCGCCGCGAGCGCCAGCGCCAAATGGGCGTCGGCATCACGAGCTACACGTGGTGCCCGTCGCCGCACTCGCAGCGCATCCTCTACCCGATCCAGGGCGACCTCTACATCCAGGACCGCCCGGGCGCGCCGCTGCAGCTGCTTTTTGACAAGACATCGACCCCGAACGTGCAGGGCGGCGCGATCGATCCGCAGTTTTCGCCCGACGGCAAGTGGATCGCGTTCGTGCAGGACAAGGAAGTGTACGTCGTGCGCAGCGAGCTCACGGCGAGCGGCGCGCCGCAGAAGGCTGTCCAGATCACCGCGGGCGCGCGCGGCGTCGTGGGCAAGTCGAACGGGCTCGCGTGCTTCTTGACGCAGGAAGAACTGAGTCGGTTCCGCGGCTTTTGGTGGTCCCCTGATGGGACCCACATTGCGTTTGAAGAAGTCGACGAGAGCCAAGTGCCCGAGTTCCGCATCATGCACTCGGGCAGCGCCGATGTCGGTGCGGCGGCCCAGGAAGACCACCGGTACCCGTTTGCCGGCGGCGTGAACCCCTTGCGCCGTCTCGGGGTCGTCGCCGTGCGCACTTCAGAGGACCAGCCACTCGCGTCGCCCGTGTGGATGCAGTTTGCCGACAGCGAGACCGACTTTTACATTAGCCGCGTCAACTGGTTGCCCGACCGCTCGCTCGGCGTGCAGCGCCTGAACCGTCTCCAGGACGAGGTCACGTTTGTGCGCTTTGACATTACGACGGGTGCCGGCTCGGTCTTGCTCCACGAGGTCCACCCCGTGTGGATCAATGCGTCGTACCTCTTCCGCAACATTGAGAGCGACAGCAGACAGGCATTCCGCTTCATCTGGCCCTCGGAACGCACGGGCTTTATGCACTTGTACCTCTACGAGTATTCGCCAACGGCTCAAAAGGCGCAGCTTCTCGGCGCATTAACCGAGGGTAACTGGTGCGTTGAGTCGATCGAGGGCATTGATCTCGCGCACGGAAAGATCTACCTGTGCGGCACGCTCGACTCGCCGCTTGAGCGCCACTTGTACGTGACGTCGCTCTTCCCCGGGCAAGTGGTGCCCCGTCCCATTCGCTTGACGGGCGCGCCAGGCATGCACTCGGTCGTCATGGACGCAGCGTGTCGGTCCTTCGTCGATGTCTACAGCAACACGACGACGCCGCCCACGGCGGTCGTGACGGCGGTCCCGTCGGATGCCAAGCTCGGCTCGCTCGCGCCCGAGCAAATCTTCGAGGAAATGGCCGCGAACGCTACGCCACTCCACACGGACGTCGAACAGCGTGTCAAGGCACTGGCCAACAAGCTGCCCGCGCCCAAAATGATCTCGTTCCCGACCCGCGACGACGCCGAGATTTTGTATGGCGCAATCTACATGCCCGATGCGAACGTGCATGGGCCCGGCCCATACCCGACGCTCGTCAGTGTCTATGGTGGTCCCCACGTGCAGCGCGTCGCCAATATGTGGGCCGCGACCGTCGATATGCGCGCCCAACGATTCCGCGACTTGGGTTACGTTGTGCTCAAGGTCGACAACCGTGGCACCTTTCGCCGCGGTTCGCAGTTTGAAGGCGCCATCAAGAACAAGATGGGCACGGTCGAGATCCTGGACCAGCAAGACGGCGTTGCGCGGCTCGTCGCCGAGGGCATCACGGACCCGAAGCGCGTGGGTATTTACGGCTGGAGCTACGGTGGCTACATGGCGGCCATCAGCTTGATGAAGGCTCCCGAGACGTTCAAGCTCGCGATCGCCGGCGCGCCCGTGACAAGCTGGGACGGCTATGACACGTGCTACACGGAGCGCTACATGTCAACACCGCAGCTCAACCCGGACGGGTACCGCATTGGGTCGTGCATGGAGGCAGTGGGCAACCTCAAGGACTCGCAAAAGCTGCTGCTCATTCATGGACTCATTGACGAGAATGTCCATTTTCGCCATACGGCGCGGCTCATCACGGCGCTCATTAGCGCGCGCAAGCACTATGACTTGCTGCTGTTCCCGGGCGAACGCCACTCGCCGCGTGGGTTGGAAGACCGCATTTACATGGAGCAGCGCATCGCCGAGTACGTGCTGGCCAACTTGTAGGGAGAAGCGGCGTGCAGACGAACGACAAGAGAGTGGGCGAGTTCCGCGGCTGTATAGAGTGGACAGGGTCTCGGTACTACCATACGTAGTAGTGCTTCGAAGTAGTAGAACCAAACAGGAGGTCGTGAAAAACCATAGCCTCTAGGTGTTCAAGGTAACTGAGATCTCTCTCCAGAGTATTACTACTACGGTGGTATTAGTATAGTGAAAGTCAAGACTGGTGCAGTGAGGCCTGGATCGCTCGCTGGATCTCGTCCATCTCGTCAGCGTTCGCGCCGCCGTCACCGCCATCAAACGCAAACGCCAGCGACGACGAAACGCCATACTCTTGCGCCGACAGTTCCAAAATGCGACGCATCTCTTCTTCTTCGCTATACTCCATCGCGGACGTGAGTGTAGAAGATGGAGCGGACGCGGTGTGTTCTGCCAGCGAAGCCTGGATCGCAGCCGTGACGTCGGTGTCAAAATCGCCATGCACCATCCCGTCACTATGGTGCTCTTTCATGGACGCCTCGAGCGCCTTGCGCATCTGCTCTTCCTCGGACGCCTGGCGTGCCTTCTCCAAGAGCTCGGCCTGGATCGCGGCAATCTCGCTTTCCTCGGTCGCCGCGTGGAGCGCACGCTGCTCCGAGTCGACGGCAGCTGCTTCCGACTCGGAGATGGCCATCTTAAGCGTCTCGTCCAGATTCGACCGCATTGTATCAAACTCGTTTCGTGAGATCTGACGAGATATATCAGCAATCAATGTGAGACCGTCCCGAACAGCCGCAAGGTCCAAACGAAGAGATCCCCACAGGGTCCGTACCAGTAAAATCTGCTCCATCTCGGTCGCTTCACTAATTGTAGTACTCGCAGTTGACGTGGCCGCCACACGCTGCGCCAGCACGGAGCCGGCAGCTTCAGGAGAGAGTCCTTCCCGTGTGTTGATCCGACGCGAAATCTCGAGGTGGCGCCGCTCCCACTCGCCCGGCGGCTCACGGACAATGTTGGCCGCGTGCTCGGCACTCACGATGGAATCGTAGTGACCGCCGCCATAATAACTGAGTCTACCAGAGATGGCGTACTAGACCAGTCAGAGCACTAGCACGACGAGGCCAAAAGAAGGGGGAGAACGCACCGAATGGGCGGCCGTGTTCTGGAGAGCGACCGGTTCTCGTGGAAAGTTCTCAGCTTGCGAAAGCCACTGGTAGGATCGTACGCGTACACTTCGGCGGGGCGATCGTAGAGCTCGCACATGGCCTGGATCTCGGGATCGTCGCCCCAAATGCCGTCGCGCCGCTTGTGCTCGACGTACCGCAGAAAGGCCGCCATGTCGCCGACCACGTACGGCTCAAAGTACTCCTTCTCGCTCTCCATATAATCCATACAGAACCGTCGCACGAGTCCGTGGTGCGCGTCATCGGCGTAGATCTGGTGGCTCACGGACCGGAAGAGACAGTTGCCGTCGCCCTCGACCGCGTGGAGGCGAAGCCCGTGGACCGCGAGCGAGTCGCGATAGTGCTGGAAGCGAGGGTTCTGCGTCTGGATCACACGCAAGCGCGTGGTCGCGTCGTTGGGCTTGACGCTAAAGCGCCGCTCACGCGAGAGCGATGCGCGCGCGCGAATGTGGTCCCCGGAGGCCGCGACGTTCTCGGGCGTGAACGGCATCCACTCGTCAAACTGCTGCTGGCGCCCGGCGTACCGCACGAGCAGATCGCTCGGTCGCGCTTTCACGACGATGCCTTCTTTCCACAGCGACGAGCCAGGCTTGCGCACTTCCACGACCTGTGCGAGACGCAGCGGCGCGCTGTCATTGCGTGTCTAGTATACAGAACACTGGTCAGCGAATGAACCCTCCAAGTGAAAACCTTTTTTAGCGGGTCGTGTACGGTACCTTGGTGGCCGGCTGGGCGACTTGCCCCGACTCCAACGGCAGCCAACGCTGCCACGCGTCGTTCATATTGAGATACCGCACTTGCATTTCGCCGTCTGCCATCTAACAGGCGTACACTATGAGTATTCGCGCGATCGAAAGAGAACTCATCCGTTCTAGGCCGAGGGGCTCACATACCCGAACGATCATCGCCGGACACCAGTTGCCGAAAATGTTTTGTGCATCAATCGGGTCGCCGACGTGGAGCTGGCGACGCCACTCGAGGTCCACGGGATCAATGCGCATCATCTCTACCAAAGCAGCAGTTCCACCCATTTACCAAGTGAGCTCCCCATCCCTTCACGAGCAGATCACCCAAACTCTCCAACCTTCTTCAATGTCTGTGTCGTCGCTGAGAAAGCGATCGCGTGCCACCGTCGCAGCTAGCCCGCCGCGCACGCCACGCGCACGCTGGGTGACGTCGCGGCGCCGAACGAGCGGTCCGTCGTCGGCGTGTGGGTCGGTCTTCTCTTCGTTCTCGTCTTCGCCCATGGCAACGTCACTACGGCGCGTCTCCATGTCGACGTCACGCATCCCGCCGCGCCGCTCGTCCTCGCTGTCGCTGCCGTCGTCGCCACGGTCTCGCGCCGCGTGGAAGCGGTCGTTGTCGCTGCCAAAGCCGATGCGGTCGCTCCCCATGCTGTTCACGAGTGACGCGATTGGAGCTGCTGACGCATCGGCCCAAAAGAACAGTTGAAGGGAGAGGTGTACGGGGAGCACTCTCGAAAGTACGAATCGTACTTTATTGAGGATACCCCAACGTCAAGTTGAAGTTGCTTTCGAGGAGCTCACTTGAGGAGACTGGTGAAAAGCTACTAGAGTCACGTCTCTACTTGCGTGGGCTCCGTGGATCGATGCCGTCAAAGCAGCTGAGCCCGTCGTCGTTGTCAATCGCCGTGTCGGCGCCCTTGGAGATGAGGTACTCGCCCAGCGAGTCGCCGTAGCCGTACGCAAAGCAGAAGTGGAGCGCCGTGTTGCCGCGGTGCTGCAGCAACAAAGAAGTTCCAGTGAGTGACAAGACCCTTCCTCTCTCTCACACAGCATCGGTACGTACGTTTTGGGCGTTGATGTTGGCGCCGCGGCGCAGAGCGAGTTTGGCCATGCGCTTGAGTCCGTTCTGGCACGCGATCGCGAGCACCGTGTTCCCGTGGGCGTCCTGCAGGTTCACGCTCGTCCCTTGGTCCAGCATGTAGGCGACCGAGTCGATGCGGTTGTGGCGTGCGGCCGAGAAGATGTCGTTCTCCAGCACGGCGGGCGCCTCCACATAGATGTCGCGCGGACTCACCATTGCTCGCCCTTCTCCGCTGGACCGGTCGGTACCACTGGTGGGGACACGGAACGACCCGCTGTGCTTGGCGCCACCAAACGCCTGCGCCTTGTAGTTAAACTCTCTGCTCGCATGCTTAGCCTCGGCAGTCGTAACGGATCCCATGGGCGGGAGGTCACCCTTGCTTGACCGCGACGGTGGCTTGCCCATCGCGCGGTTGTAATACTCGTCGCTAGTCAGCGCCGCGTGCGGATGGACAGCAGTCGCGTCGCGAGGCGACAGCATGGAGCCTTCTCGCGGCGTCGTATAGTCGTTGTCATCGGACGACACGGAGCGAGCGCTCGTGCGCGGCGACAGGAACCGCTCGTCCTCGGAGCCGGCGCTGGAATAGCCGCGACGCGCGGAACTGCGCGGTGTGTAGAAGCGCTCGTCCGTGGCCACCTTGGTCTCCATCTTACGCCAGTACAAATGCGGTGGAAGGCTTCGCCGGGGCAAGACTTATGGGTAAGGGAGCTACAGGATGAAGACCAAGGTGGCTCGTAAATATAGCGCACACAAACGATGAACTGCATTCATGCGACGTGGTATCATAGAGAGAAGAAACGAGCAAGAAAAGAACCGCTGGCTTGGTCTGCACTGCTCTCTTCCTGTATTTGTTGGAGTGTGGCGATTACTCTTTCTTCTTCGAAGGAGGCTTCGTGTCTCCGACCACATCACCAAGTCGTGGCGGACGACACTCGCCTTCTCCCTGTTACGTGAGAACCCGACGCGTCTTACTCGGCCATCTTCGTGTCGCCGTCGTCTTCCTTCGTGTCGGCCACTTCGACCGCGTCGATCTATTGAAATTCAATCAGACACGTGCATGAGAAGCCGCATCACAGAGCACGGTAGAGATGGACAGAAGTAACGTACGTATGGCTGCAGGTCGGCGCCTTCGATGATCTTGAACGACTGGTTCACGCCGACGATCGACACGGCGACATTGTCGGCCGTGAGCTCCTGGTCGCCCTGGAGGCAGCCGCGAATCGCCTGGAGCGCGTGGTGGATTAGCTCGTCCGTGCCCACTGCAAAGAACAAATACACAGCCGTCAGCATCATCTTTCTATCGGATCGGTAGAAAGTGCAGCAGCACCGCACAGTTGGCAAAGCTCTCATAGTGCTTCTCAAGGTACGTCCGCGCCGACTGCGAGCGCGCGCCTATTGCGTGGGCCTTGTACTCGAAGTAGTTGCCCGACGGACACGTCTCGTAGAGGTGCACGCCCTTCTTCTGCTCACCATTCAAACAGACCCACGTCAGCCACGCCCCACAAAGCGCCACTCAGTCCCCCGCAACGTACGTCGACACCGGCGACGAGCAGGCCGACGCCGTAGGGACGGCGAATGTACGACTGCGTGCACTCCTGCTGGCGGTCAGCCACGTCCGACACGAGGCGGCCCACCGTGATCTGGCTGCCGTACACAAACTTGTGGTTCAAGCTCTCTGTTCGCATAAAACTAGGAGCAATACCCACGTCAGCTACAGGGGGTTCCATACCATTCGCAGGTCATTCCAAAACGCACCGAGCGAGCGAGCGCGCATCGGCCGTGAGCCCGGCAATGGCCATGCCAATGTGGTCGTCGATCTCAAAGATCTTCTTCATGTGCTCGGCGAGCTTGACGTTCTGGCGCTTGATGCCGGCGAGCACGACGAGGTTCTTGGACGTGAGCCCGAGACACGCGCTGCCCTGCTTCACGGCCTCCTTGGCATAGTCGATCTGGTAGAGCTGGCCCTGCGGGCTCCACACCGTCACGTCCGTGTCGTACTGGTTGCGGAACATACTCGCTGCTTCTTCCGTCGCCGCCAAGATCCCCTCGAGTCCTTCTTCCCCGTCTTGGAGCTTTTTGCCGGAGGGGGAAAAGATACACATAACGGGAGGAGGTGTTTTAAACATTGTGGGGGTGTATGAAACAGTTGGATCGCGATATTGTGGGCCACATAAGTTTTGCCTGCGTTAAGTTCGCATGCGGGCTTCTATTTAGGGTGGCCATACTTTGTCAACTGGAGTTGAAGAGCGACAAGGATGCTGGGGAAGACGGCGATGACCAAGGTGATCCAGCGCTCTGGGATCCTCTATGGGAGATTAGAGACTTGAAGCGTAACGCTGTATCTCTATGGGTATATGTGTGCGTGTGGGTCCAGTTTCTCGGACAGCACGAGGCGCAGCTCTTCGACGAGGCGCTCATGTCGAGCAAGTACGGCTTCTCGATCGACCAGCTCATGGAGCTCGCGGGCCTGAGCGTCGCGGACGCGGTCGGCAAGCAGTACCCATTGGCGAGTCTGAAGCAGAAACCCAGTGGCGCGTCCGTGCTGGTCGTCGCTGGGCCGGGCAACAACGGGTAACGGCTCCATCGAGTGCGGATGGGTTCCTATTCCGCCACTAATCCTTTGTCGTGGGAACACCATGCAGCGGCGACGCGTTGGTCGCGGCGCGCCACCTCAAGGTGCGTGTGTGGTCAATGATCCTGCTTCCGTTTCATATGACGAAGTAGAACTGACGTTACGGTGGACGATCTCTTCTCAGCATTTCGGATACGCGCCGTCGATTTTGTACCCCAAGCGGAGCAGCAAACCGCTCTTCCAAGTGCGTCCACCACCTCTGTCTTGAGTCTCACACAACAACGAGTGTGCACACGCCCACTGTCGACATATCTATCTTGTGTCGTAGGGTCTCGTGACGCAGTGCAGCCAGCTCGAGATCCCGTTCCTCGACGAGCTCGCTCCACCGTGCGTTTCCTCCTTTGCCCTGTCTAGCAGGTTGCCTGGGATCCTGATCGTCGTGTGTGTACCTCAGAGCCCAAGTGGACACGTCGTTTGGTCTCATTCTCGATGGCATCTTCGGCTTTAGCTTTGAAGGCGCGATCCGCGCCCCGTTTGACTCCATCATCGCGACCCTGCGCGCGTGCGCGACGCCCATCGTGTCGATCGACGTTCCGTCCGGATGGCACGTCGAGCAGGGCAACGTCCAGGGCGTCGGTCTCGAGCCGCAGATGCTCGTGTCGCTCACGGCGCCCAAGCCATGCGCATCGTTCTTTACGGGCGGCGACCGCGTCCACTACGTGGGCGGACGCTTCGTTCCTCCGTGCGTTTGCTGCTTCTGTCGGTTGTTCATCACACTGGAGAGTTTACTAAAGAGAGTGCGTGTGCTGTGCCTAGATCGCTCGCGAGGGAGTTCCACTTGGAGCTGCCAACGTACTCAGGCATGGAGCAAAGCGTTCGCATGGAGTTGTGAATGGGAGACGTCATTGTTCAGTGTATGTATTACTATTCATTCATGTATCCATGCAGTGCTATGTAAAGTAGTAGTATGCAGCTATGTACGAACTCATTGGGAATATGCAGGGGGGAAGACTCGGCTTCTTACGCCGAGAAGCTCGCGACAGCCTGCGCGACGGCGTAGTCGCCCGAGTGGCTGATCGAGACACTGAGCGAGCCGAGTCCGACGCGGTTGAAGACTTGCTGCGGGTAACCAGAGAGCAGCACCGACGGCGCGCCCGACGCCGTCATGAAGATCTCAATCTCGCGCAGCGGCGCGCCGGCGCCCTTCCACATGTTGGCCTCGCTCGGCGCCGCACTCGAGATGGCCTTGATCACGGCTTCCTTGGCGGCCCAGCGTCCGGCAAAGCTCGCGGCCGGGTGCGGTGCACTGTAGCAGTAGGCCATCTCCTGGTCGGTAAAGTTGCGGCGGATAAAGTCTTCGCGGCCGTGAAGGTTCTCAAAGGTCATGACCGGCTCGACATCGACGCCAATGCCAAAGTTCTTGGCCGCGAGGCCCGTCGCCGACGCGCCTTCGTTCATTGCCGACAGCAGCGTCGACGAGCTATTGCGCACCATTGCCGCGACGGCATCCTTGGAGTCGGCCTTGGTCTTCTTCGCGCGCTTCTGCGCCTTAAACTTCTTGGCCGGGTCCGTGTTGGGCCCAAAGTGCCACGTCTTGACCACTGGGTCGTACTCGGCGCGCGCGGTCGGGTCCAAGTAGACGCTGCTCTCCTGGGCCGACGTGTACGGCGCCGCGTCCTTGATCTGAAGGTACTTGTGCTTGCCGCTCATGGACTTTTGCACGTACGCGTTCATGGACGTCATGCGCTTCTGGCGGCGCTGCGAGTACGCCTGGAACTCGTGCTCGGGCAGCAGCGACAGCAAGTAGTCGGGGTGCACGAGCAAGATCTCGCCGCCGGCCTGGCCAAAGCCAAAGCTCTTCATGACGGCGGCCTTGATGCCGTCGGTCTGGATGCTGCGGTTCGGGTACATCAAGTAGTCAAACTTGCGCAACGTCGCGCACGTGTTGTCCAAGTTGCGGTTGCCCGGGATCAAGCCGCTGTTGAGTACTTGCAGCAGACCGTTGAGCATCCACGCGGCGGCGGCGCCCTTGGGGTGGCCCGTAATGTTCTTCTGGCACACCACGGGCAGCACATTGCCCTTGGAGCGGCCCAGGTGCTGCAGCTGCTTCTGCGTCACGTCGCTCTCGTTCTTGTCGTTCGCGGTCGTGCCCGTGCCGTGGAAACTGGCCACACCGAGGTCGTCGATCGTCAGGTTCCAGACGCTCAAGGCACCACGGATGGGAGCAATGTCGGTGCGGTTCGTGAAGAACTCTTCGCCCCACATGGCCTGCGCCGACTGGACCTTGCGGCGCTTCATGTCGTCCAGGAACGTCGCCTGCGCCTCGTTGTCCTCGTCGAGGAACGTCTTCTCACGCGCGTACCACGCCTCGATGCCTTCCATCTCGGTCTCAAACTGGCGACGACGGTACGCAATGTCAAGCAGCGGCGACGGCGCCGCACCGTCGACTTCGCGCGCCGTCGTGAGAATGCCCTGGCCGGGCGCCGGCACGGAGCGGCCGTTCTTGTCGGTGGCCGTGCTCGTGAGCGCGACAATACCGTAGATCGGACAGCCCATCTCGAGCGCCAACTGCGCGTCCATCAAGAGCTGCATGCCCGCGCCGTGGCTCTCCATGAAGCCGCCTCGCGTGGTCGAGCACGGACGGCACATCTCACGCGGGTCGCGGCCCATCCTCGTCTCCTTGACCGAGTCACTGGTCGCCTTCATCTGCGCAAACTCGTACGAGCCTTCTTCGCCGAAGTCGTCGTAGCCGCCGACAATGACGACGCGTGCCTTGCCCGTCTTGATCGTGTCGACACCGACATCGACCGACTCGGCAGCCGTGGCACACGCACCGACGGGCGTCTTGATCGGACCCGACGACGAGAGCAGCAACATGTTGACCCACGCCGGGGCCGTGTTGATGAAGCACTCTTGCAGCGTGTCGCTCGCGACGCTCTTGTTCAAGAGACGGCCCTGGTAGATACGCTTGAACGAGCGCATGCCGCCAAAGCCGCCGCCCGATGTGTTGCCGACTTCCGACACGTGCACGTACTGGTAAAATTCGTACGGGTCCGTCACGCCGGCTGCGACGAACGCGTCCATGGTCGACACAAGCGTGAACAGCGTCACGGGGTCCACCGACTCGGCGAGATCCTTGGACAGACCGAGCCGTTCCGCACTCCAGCCCGTGGGGATCTGCCCCGCTACAAAGCGATCGAACGAAAGCGTGCGCGGAATGCTGAGCACGGCGCCCTTGCGAAGACGAATCATCCAGGCACCCGACGCGTTCTGGAAAATGTCGACGTTCTCCTTGCCGAGTTCGCTGCGGAACTGAAGCGCCTCCTCTTGGTCCGCGACTTCGATCGGCGCCATCTTCTTGTCGATCGCGACCTGGTGGAGCACGGTCTTGTGCTTGGGGTCGTAGCCTTCAAACATGTCCGGCTCGATAATGCGAATACCGCCGTGCTTGAGCAGCTCCTCTTCGTACCGCGCCTTGATCTCCGCGTCGGGCACAATCTCCTTGGTCTTGGCGTCGACCCAGTTGCCATTGTCGTACACGATGCGGCCCGTGAGCCACGCCAGCTCCATGCAGCCTTCGATCGAGAACTCGCCGTACGACTCCATCTCCCAACGCGTGCGGGCATTGCCCCACGGGCTCACCTCGCCGAAACCCGTCACGACAACCACGTTGCGCAAGTTGATCATGTCGCGGAGCAGCACTTGCGACTTGTCATGGGACAGATGCGGCACGCCAGCCATGCTCGGGAAGTTGCTACAGTAGTAGTCTGACAGGTTGGCGCGCGGCTTGAAGCCCGCCGACAACGACGCACCAGCGGCACCGTTGTCCAGTTGGCGCGCGGCGTAGAGCGACGCCTTAAGCTTCGCAAACGCCATGATGTCGCTCCGGATGCGTTCGACTTCGTTTTTGAGGTCCTTGAGCTGCGCCATGCCACCGGTCAGGTCCGCCCACAGAGGCGCCTCGGACGCCATGTCTACAATCGTCGGATGCATCAATGCGGCCAGGTTGAAACCCATTTCCTTCGTACTGAACGTGCGCACGCCAAGCTTCTCAACGCCCTCGGCGACAATGTTGTTGCCCGACATCAAGCCAGTGCCACGCGTCCAGCCAATGACAGCACCAACGACCGAGATCTGGTCCTCCCAGCCTTCCGAGTGCCACTTGTTCATCAGGCTCTCGACGCCGAGCTTGGACTCAGCGTACAGGCCGTCGCCACCAAACGTGCCGTGGTTGGGCGAGAGCGGCAGGATCGCAAGCGCCGGACGCGTCGAGATACCACGCGCCTTCTTGGCCGTCACGATCTCGCCGATGAGACGCATCGTGTTCGTGAGCATGATACGGTGCGACAGTTCCGAGCGGCCGTCAATGTCGGCGATCGTACGGCCAATCTCCGACAGCGCCGCAAACGGCACGACATAGTCCAGGTCCAACTTGTGCACGTCGTAGATGTGGCTAATGAGCTTGCGCACATCGGTCTTGGACGCCTGGTTGAACGGCAGCAGAATGAGGCGACTGCCGCGGCTGCCGTGGTGCTCGTAGATCGACCGGAACAGCGCCGCTGTCTTGGCGCCAAAGCTGCTCGTCGTCACAAAGACAGTCGCACCGCCTTCTATCAGTGCCTTGACCAACTCGGCGCCGATTGAGTTGCGTCCACAGCCGGTGATGAGCGCGACCTTCTCACTGAACGAAACACCCGCGGTCGCCATCTCACGCATGCTCGCAAGCAGCTTGCATGTCATCTCGACATCGTAGAGACGGATGGTTGGGTCCACATCCGACGGCTTGCGCACGTGCACGTGCGGAAGCACAATCTGCTTCAGGTTTTCGTTGAGCCCGAAGCGAAGCGAGGACGAGCGCTCCACCAGCGTCGCGAGCTTGTTCGCTGGCGCACGCTTCTTGAGCGAAGCTCGCAGCGCATTCAGCTTTGGTCCCTTGGCCGGTTCCTCAAACTGAGCCTTGGTCACTTCGATGCTGGCCGTGCGGTGCTTCACGACCGGCTCCTCTTCGTCGTCGCTTTCCTCTGGGCTGCTGTCTTCGCCGTCCTCGTGCTTCATCGTGCTCTCGAAACCGACAGCACTCTCCATCGTGATGTTGGTTTCGTCGGCGCTCTCGGAAAACGCAGCGTCATCGGCGAAGCGGTACTCGAGACCACGAGCCAGCTCGTCCACGTAGTCGATCGAGTCGGCCACGCCCGCACGAGGACATTCCGTGTATTGGAGCTCACCGCTTTCCAGCACCGTCAGCTGTGGGCGAACAGGCTCGAAAATCTGGACGTTCACGGGGTTGCGCTTGATCCACATCTCGATCTGTTCCACCAGCAGCTGCACTGCCTCGGCATACTCTGGACTGGCCTCAGCCCTGGCCTTCTGGACGAAGAACTGCGTCGCTTGAAGCAGCTCGGGTGTCGCGCGGTTACACAGCAGCGGCTTGAACCACTCCAATGGCGGGCGCGCAGCGTCGTGGTTCAGATCGTCGACCTTCTCGTTGATCCAGCGGCTCATCGCCTGGAAGTGTTCATCGAGACCACCCTTCAATTTAGATTGCGGTCCCGCCTGGCTCGCCGCCGTGAAGATCGTGCGGTAGTACAGCACCAGCGCGTCCTGCGTGGCCCAGTTCCAGTAGCTGTCGTACTGACGCTCCTTGTCCGCATCAAACAAGCCGTGGATACCGTTCGCGTAGAACTCGCCATGCTCTTCGACCCACACCGACATGGCACCCTCAACCTGCTCGCGCAGCTCAACCTCCGTCTGGATGCGACGGTTCCAGTCCAAGTTGTCCGTACCAAGGTACTCGTTGAGCGCATCCACTTGGTCTGCGATCATCTCCTTGAGACGCTTGTCAAAGTCGGTCGGCAAAGCCGCGGCACCCATGGACTGGACCGCCATGCCACCGCCACCGCCGCCACCGCCAAGCTTCGACAGGTAAGGAATGTCGATGCCAGCAAACTTGGCATAGTCATCGACGACACCATCCAACCACGACTTGGCCTGAGCTTCATCCGTGAAGCGCTGCTTCGGGTTCTGTGTGAGCGTGTGCAGCAGCACACTCTCGATGCGGCCCGCCGGAAGGCAGCGCTCGCTAGACAAGTAGGCCTTGATCGCCGTCAAACCAAACCCACCAGGCATCTTGCCCGCCAAGAGCTTGGCAATCATCGCACTCGTGACCTTGCCCGGCGACGCGTACGTTGGGAACTTGGCCGCAAGATCGACGAGCTTGGCCTCAGCAGCATCGTCCGGGCCTGATCCGAACTCCTTCTCCAGGTCGCCGACAATCTCGTTCTGCACTGCCGACTTGCCCGCAGAGAGTTCCTTGATCGTGGTCTCCTGAGAGACCTCGCTGAACAACTTGTTGAGTTTGGATGCCAACAGCACGATCAGAGCATGCTTGGCGTCCACAGGCTTGTCACTGACCGTCGGAACAGCCACAGGAGCAGAGGCAAACTGCGGCATAGCCATCGGGAAACCACCCGCGGCGACTGGCTGCGCGAAAGAAACGCCGGCGAATGCAGCGTAGTCGTCCGTGGTCGAGTCGAGCCACTGCTTCGCTTCGGCTTCGCTCTTCAGACGAGCCTGCGGAGCGCGCAGCAGCGAATGGACGAGAACGCTCTCCAGGCGACCAGCACCGAGACCCTTAGAGCTCAAGTAGGCCTTGACAGCAGTCATGGTGAAGCCACCGGGCATCTTGCCGGCAATCATCTTGTTGACCAGGCCACCCGTCACCTTGCCCAGCGTGTTGTACGAGCCAAACTTGGCAGCCAATTCCTTGAGTGGCATCTCGCCCGCACCGTCCGGAATGCCACTGCCAAACTCCTTCTCGAGATCGCCAATGATCTCGTTCTGCACGGCCGACTTGCCAGCCGACAGCGTCTTCACATCGGTATCCACGCTGACCTCGGGCAGTTCCTTGTTCAGTCGGATGGCCAGAAGAACACGAAGCGCGTGGATCGCAGACACGGGTGCGTCCGCCACAGGAGCCGCACTGGTCGGCATGATCGGAGCCGGGATGTGCACAGGCGCAGGAGGAGGCGCCACGGCCGCAGCCGGAGCCGACTCGGCCGACTCGACCTCGTCGACAACAGCCTTGTCTTCCACTGGCACGTTCACACTGCGAGCATAGTCGGACGCGGACGGGAACTCGCTTTCGATCTCAAAGTGGACGACGTCGCGGTCACGCTGGTACCAGAGAATTTCGCGAGAGACCTTGGGGAACTTGCCAAACTGCAGCGTGCGCTGGGCCATGTTGGTTAGCGTGGCAGCAGGGCCGATTTCAACAAAGCGACGAATGCCGCTTCCACCGAGCGTAAACAGATGCGACTGCGTCTTGATCCACTGCACGGGCGAGGCAAATTGGTACGCCAAAAGCTCGACCACGAGAAGGTGAGCAAGCTGGGCCGGCGTCGTCAGCTTCCACTGCATTGGGTCCAGCACGTCAGCGAGGAACGGGCTCTTGGTGGCTTCGTAGACCTTCTCGACGTACGCCTTCTCCATCGAGAACGGCACCGCGACCAAGTTCGGGATGTATCGCCCGACAAGCAGAGGGAGTTGTTTCTCGAGGACCTGAGCATCAAACTTGGTTCGCAGCAGCGCACGGAAGGCCGGCACGCCGCCGAGCAGCTCCCGTGAGTGGAACGGCACGTCGATACCAACAAGCGGAATGGTCGCCGAACCGCGCGCCACAACAAACGGCTTGCCCGACTCGATCGCCTTGTCCTTTTTAGCGACCGCCTGGGCAAGCGCATCCGCCACAATGGCCGCCAAGTCGAACTGCTTGGACGCCTTGATCGCCGAGAGACTGATGGACAGCGCCTCCAGGTTGACGTTTTCACCAGCCACCACGTACTGTAGTCCCTGGACGTTGTAGTTGACGACCTGCAGCAGCTTGCCCGACGCTTCGGAAATGCCATCCACCACCTGGTGCATGATTGCCTCCGTACAGTGCGGACCGACACGCGCAGGGTTGGCAGCGACCATGCCATAGTCCGAGCGACCTTGCGAATCCCGCTTGACCGCCTTTTGCATGATCAAACCACGCAGGAAGACGACCTCCGAGACATCTTCGACAGCGAGCGCACCGGCGAACGAACTCAGACCGGCGTACTCACCGAGCGAGTGACCAGCAAAGAGCGAGTCATCTGGGATCAGGTTGGCCGCCTGGATCTCCGAGAACATTGCCTTCTCGAGCAGCACCAACGCAGGCTGGCTGAATTGCGTCGCGAACAGCAACCCCTCGGGCGCAGAGAACGTGAAGCTTTGCGTGCGCGAGTTGATCTCTGGAAGCAGCGGCGCCAATTCACCCGTCTCGACGTCTTCACACGTGAGTTTCATGTAGTTGTCACGAATCTTGCGACCACGTTTGCCGCCAAAGTGGACCGTGATCGCGGATGGGTTCTTGCGGACGATCTCGAGAATCGAAAAGCCGAAAGTCTCGCGCAAGTGCTTGTCGCCGCGGTCCCAGACATCACGCGCAATCGCCGACTCCTTGTACCGGTCCATGCCCATGCCAATCTCGGCCGAGCCTTGGCCCGTAAAAACAAAGGCCATGAGCGACTCCTTGACCTCGGCACGCGCACTCACGACTCGGTCGCCGGCCTGGTTCGCAACCTCGACCGAGAGCACCTTGCAGCCATCGTTCATGCCCGTGTGTCGCGCCTGCATGTACAGCTTGTCACCCGGGTAGACCATGCCTTCGAAGTTGGCGTCGTACTGAATGACGTTCGAGTCGAACGCACTGCCAAACTTCTCGACAATCAGCGCCCGGACCTTGGTCGCAGTCCACATACCGTGCATGATTGGCTTGCCGTGGGGCAAGTTCGCCAGCAAGGCCGCGTAGCCAGAGCGGTGGATCGGGTTCAAATCACGCGAGGCCACAGCGTACGCAAGCGCGTTTGCCGGCACCTGAATCTCAATCGGCTTGTCCAGCATCGTGTACCCGCCTTCGGGCAAGACCGTCTGCGAAGTCTCACCGCGAGCGCAGGCGTCGACAAACGCAATCACCGGGTTGGTCGCTACACCCTTGCCGCTGAAGTTGAGGTCCGCGATCTTGGTTCGCGACGCCGGCTCGATCTTGTACACCTCACCCGTCACGTCAAGCGAGGCGAACGTTGTCGTGGACTTGAACGTCTTTCTCGTCGAAAAGACGAACTCGAGGTGGTCACCGACGGCCGTGAGTGCAGCGCCGCCGACGGGTGCGAACCACGACTTGGACTGAAGCGCCTGAACATCGTCCTCGCGCGTGAGGTTCACGGCGCTCGTGTCGCTCTCAACCGCGAACGTCGTGTCAAAGTCGACAAACTTGCCACGGATCAAGAACTCGCTGCGGAGCTCGACGGCCGGCTCGAGCACCTCCTCGAGACCATTCACCGTTCGTCGCGAAATGACTGCTACACCCGACACAACCTTGCCGCTCTCAATGATGCGCAGGCTCGACACCTTGGACTCGCTCACGAGCTCATCGCCCGCCTGGAACAAGAAGTTCTTCTTGACGCCCGACAAGATCTTGTACGAGTGCTTCAGGTGGACCAAGTCGAGCAAGTTGCCCTTCACTTCCGTTGTGAAGACGGACGCGATCAGAGGCTTCCAGCTCGCAATCGTCGAGAAGTCGGCGGGCACGGACGCGTCGCCACCGCTCAGACCGAGAGCGGCATTGTACGCAGCAGCGTCCGTCTTAGAGACGACAATCTCGTCCGTGAAAGTGGCCAGCACCGACTTTTCGCACGCGGCTTTGCACGACTCGTCCTCCTTGCCCTGCTCGGCCGCCCAGAAACGCGCGTAGAACTTCTTGATGCGCTCGATCGAGTCCGAGTCGTCTTCACGAATCGAGCACAGCATGTCACGGTCGTGCGAGAACTTGAGCTGTAGTGGCACCACGGACGCCTGCAAATCGGCCGTCGCTGGACGTACTTCTGCGATCTCCACCACGATCACGTCGTCAGTCTTCGCGATGCGAATCACCGGTCCTTCGCGACCAGCGACACTGGCGTCGTGGACCTCGACACTCGATGCCGTGACCGTCACAGTCTGGTTGACCTGCGGAGTAAGCAGCGTAAAGACCGGGTTCTGGACCCACTTTCGACCGCGCACCACAAACTTGGACGACAGAAGCGTCGACAACCAGTCAGCCGAGGTCAGTGACGCCAACAGCGCGCACCAATCTGCTTGCGATGGCAGAGCGCCGCTCGTCTCCGGAAGCGTCACGACCTGGCTATCGGCAGTTGCCTTGATCACGACGTCCGGAAGCGACTTCGGCTCCACATTGGCAACGCTCGGCGCGGTCGCCTTGGCAGGCAACGCCGCCACCACCTTGGTGAACCCATCGGCAATGCCACCGAGAATGCTGCCGACCGGCTCGTCACACACCGTGCTGTAGCGAACAGCCACGGGTCCCTGCAAAATGCACACACGCTGCGCATCGCGGTTCGGGACGGCATCCAGGTCTTCCGAGTACCACAGCGAGTCCTTCTTGAACCAAGTCTTGAGCTCCTTGTCGATGATGGGAATAAACGTCACGGGCTTGCCACCGCTACGGCACAGCTCCAAGAAGAAATCGCAGTCCGGCACTGACAAGACCGTCGTGACGGCCTTGGGGAACTTGGTGATAAACTGCTTCAGCGTCTCGCGCGGCTGCGTGGCCAGCAACGACGAGTCGAACGAGTCTCCCTTCATCTCTCGGCGGAAGCGCTCTTCCGTGCGGGCCATGAACTTGACAACACGACTGCGGAAGCTCTCGTGCAACCAGCGCTGCGGACGCCCAGCAATGTCTACAAACATGAGCTCGATCATGCGCATGAGCACCTCCGAGTACGTCATCTCCTCCAACTCGGCCGGTACGTGTTCGCCGCTCTCAGTGATCTTGCACCCAAAGTACGGCTTCTGGAAGTCCGCGTTCAAGCGCTCAATGATCGCGTCGCGGTCCAGGCGAACCGCGAGCTCCATCTCGTCGCGCGGCTTGGCAAAGTACTTGAGGTCGAACTCGCGCCAGAGCAGACTGCAGCGGTTTGCCACCTTGTGGATCGGCTCACCGAGCTCGGACGTGACCGTGACGATCCCGCCGGCAATATCGTTGTAGCTCTTCTCCCACTCGAGTTCCGACGCAATGCCCGGGGTGTCGACAAGCAGCTGCTTGACTTCGGTCGCCGTCGCTGCTTCCTTGGCGACCATCACACGCGAGCCCAAGAGAATACCATCCGCGGGCATCTTGGCATTGTGGCCACGCGACAGACTCCACTCGCCCGTGATGTACGCGTGCGAGTCTTCCCAGTTGCCGAAGCCAGAGCCCACGACGAGCAGAATGTTGGGCAGACGGCGAATCGCCGCGTACGTGGCTTCAAGCGGCTGGTGAAAGTCCTCGAAACTGTGGTGGCCACCGGCACGGCCACCAGTCCACTGGAGCATAATGTTCATGGTCGGCGCGGCACGAGCAATCTCGAGCACAGCGTTGATGCCGTCAATCGAACCCGGTTTGAGGCCGAGCAGGTTGATGCCGGCACCCTGGAGCTCGCTGATGATCTCGACGGCACGGTCCTTCGTGGGAATGCCCGCGCCGATCGTGATGCTCTCGATCGGCACGCCGCTCTTGCGCAGTCGAATGACCATGGGGAACTGGAACCCCCACTGCTTGGCGTTCAAGTACAGCATGTTGATCGAGATGCCAAGCCCCGGCTTGATCTTGTTTACCAGCTCGTTGATGGCGGATTCGAAAATGTTGGGACGCGACAGGCCACCAGCGGCCAACTCGCCGTGGAACCCGGCGTTCTGGATGGCCGCGACAAGGTCAATGCCGTTGAGACTCGTCGTCGGTGTCATTCCGGCCACCATGACGGGCGGCTTCTTGAGCAATCGCGTGTAGTTATTGACTAGCTTGCCGGTCGTCGGGCACGTGCGCGGGCCATACGCAACGTCCCACGAAGCGGACACAGACGCGCCGCCCGAAACGAGCGCCTCGAGACCGTGGATCGGCGACGCCTGCGCAGACGGCGTGAGCGAGGCGTGCTTGACGCTCGTGGCCACGACCGTCATGCCGAGCCCTTCCGCGGCGGTCGTCGTCAACTTGGCAGCACCAAAGTCGGGCCCAAAGTCGAGCACATGAGTCGAATCGTGGTGGTTGGCGGCGAGCTGCTGGAGCGTCGCCGGCCAGTCGGCCACCTGCACGAGCTGCAAATCGACGAGCTCAGCGAGGATGTTGGCATCGCCGCGCGACTGCAGGTTCGCGCCGTCGCTCGACGTACTGTACACGGGCACTTGGAGGTCCTTGCCAAGAATCGAGAGACCGATGCGCTCAATGTCGGCGAGAATACTGGCTTTCGCGGGTGCGAGCACGACCGAGTGGAATGCGCACGACACGTTCAAGTAGCGGAACGAGCCCGACGGCTTGCGGGACGAGTGCGGCACGCGGTTCTGGTTCTCGTCGGGCTTGGCCATCAGGCCACTCAGCGCTTGCTTGACGAGCTCGAGCGTCGACGGCAGTCCGGTCACGACAAACGCGTCCTTGGAGTTGACGAGCGAGAGCTGCACGTCCTGGCGCTGGGTCCTGCGCTGCGTCACATCGACGGCCTTGGCCACCTGCGCCTTGGTGAGACCGTTGACCACAAGCATGGGGGACGCCTCTCCCGAGTCGGCGTCTTCGTCGTGCTGCGCACACAGATCCATGTACGCCTCCTGGGCACGCAGGCCGTGCCAGAACATGTACCGAATCGCCGCGACCGAGAGCTTTTCAAAGTCGTCCTGGATCTTGGCGGCGGCAAAGACGGCAGCGCTCACGACGCCCTGGCTGTGGCCCACAGCGGCCGCCGTCTGCGCAAGCATCTCTTCGTGGCGCAGGCCATGGTTGTGCAAATAGGCAACGTAGTTGGCTGCCTGCGTGAGCGCGATGAGCGGGTAGCTGTAGAATGCGCGGCTGTGCTTGGCCTTGGGCGGCGCCTGCGTGGCGTCCTTGTCCAGCCACGTCTTCAAATCGATCGGCTGCTCAAACGCGCGCGATTCCGTGGCCGCAGCCGACTGTGATTCCTCCAGAAGCGCGTCGGCAACCGTGCTAATGAACGCGCGCACGGCCTCGCCGTGGTCGTTGTAGAGCCGCGCGAGCTCGTCCCAGTACGCGATCGCCTGGCCGCCGTACTCGAGCACAAACTTGTACTTGCCGGCGTCGAGCGCCTCGCGGAGCACCGTGGTCGTTTCCGTCGTCACCGTCGCTTCCGTCGTCATCTCGGCCGTGGTCGTGCTTTCCTCCGTCACCGTGATCGTGTGGGTCGTGGTCGTGGTCGTCTCGGTCGCGGTGATCGTCGTCTCCTCCTGGGCCGTCATGGCTCTACTCTCTCTCTTGGTCTTCGTTCGTGCCGGCGTGGGGCGCGCGAGGGAGGAGGCAAAATGGGTTGTGGCTTCCTGCTTCTCCCTGTGGGAGTTCCCCTTGATGCGTCGCGGTTCGGCCACCAGTGACGTCGACTGCCTGGGGCCCTTCCGCCACCTTCAAGAATGACCATCACTCGCGACGCATACTTCGTTCAAGTGAACGGCGCGTCACCCAGGGTTCGGGGTCGCTGACGACATGACGTCACAGCGGTGCTTTCAATAGTGGACCTGGAGACACGGCAAGAAGGCAAGCCATTCCATGGAGCGCGTCAGCTAAGGGCCCCAAGGACCAGTCACTGTGGGGGTCTCCAAAAGAAAGAAAGGATTTGGCTCAAGGGGATTCACCTCTCATGTGGGAGCAATCGCGGGCGTCATCACCACCACTGCCGGATCCCAATGGATTCGAGTTTATCCTTCAGAGAAAATAAGGAAGCACGGCCCTCGGATCACGACGGGAGGAAAACGCTCAGTTCCGTCGAACGCATGCGTGCGTGGGCGCACATTCTCTCCACTCTTCTTCTTTTCGCGCAGGCATTTCCATTCACTACACAGTGGTGGCAACACAACATGGAATCCATTTGCCTTCCCCAGCAAAAGTTTTCGCGATGCGCGTCAACGCGCTTGGCCGTTTCATGGGCGACTGCTGGCTGGCGACGCTGGCGACGTGGCCTCCCACGAAAGTCCAACCTACTGAAATGAGTGAAAGCGTGTGGCTGTATCTTCCATTGATTGCTGCTTCGACCACCAGCGAACTTCGCTCTGTCGACGCACCGTTCTCTGGAGATGGGTGGAATGACGTCACGTGAGGGGCCAATCTCCCAGTGCAAGCGACGAGAGCTGTGTGGACCATCGGCCTGGTACACTATGTATATTGTACCAACCCGATGGTTCACCGCTTGCAGCCCTCTCTCAATGACCTGTCTCTGTTGGAGGTGTCTGCCTCACATCGCGTGGCATTCTCCGGTTGGCTGCCGCTGGACGATTGCCACGTCAAGTGACATGTGCTCGCTGGTCGAGCAGATCTTCCAGTGTGTTATGCGGGTAAAACGGATTACGTGCATGGCGCTCCTGGTCAGGTGGCAGACTGCAGTCATTGCCACCAGCAGTGATTCAGCCATCAATGACGCAGTCAAAGGCTCGATGGTTCCAAGGAAACGTGAGAGGTCACTTGTGAACCCGCGCGCATCACCCCCGACCCAAGCAGCTGCCACGTCCACGTCGTCACGCCACAGGCATTGTAACTCTGGAATGTCGCTCGAATGTCAGTGGTCTTGGTAGAATGTTGCAAGAAGGTAAGCGAATGCTTCCAAATAGTGGCAGGATGATAGTGACCAAATCTCCGGCCAACACCAATAATATTGGTGTGGCCAATTATTGGGTTCGTTGAACTTCCTCGTTTCAGTGACACCACCCCCTGCAGAAATTCCCCCTCTTCTTTCCCATCCTCCCGACACCTTGCGCCGTCATCAGCGATGGAGCTACGCGCGCTGTCACTCCAGGAGAAGCTCGCCTACTTCTACTGTTCGTACGTACGCGAAGAGCCCGTGGACCATGAGGTCGACACGGAGGCCGTGCGTGTGTGGGAGAAGATCACGATCTCGCGCCGCAAGAGCCGCGAACGCGTCGCAACGCTGCTCCACCGCATCGAGAACGTCGCGTCGGCGCGCGTGGACCACTTGGACAACACTTACAAGGCCAAACGTGAGCTCCTCCTGCTTGCCGAAGGGACCATCGGCGGCGGCGCGTCATCGTCATCAAGCTCCGGCCGACGCCCCACGGCCACGGTTCTCCCCCAAATCGAGACCGCCCGCATCAACAATGAACTGCTTCAAGAATGCGGCGCGCTCACGGTGTTTGCCGACCATTTCCTGCATTCGATCCACGCGTTCCGGTCGCTCAACTACCAGCACCTCGATAACGAGCAGCTCGAGACCATGATCCGCAATTTCCAGCAGGACATGGTGCTCATGTACTTGCTAATCGTGTTTAACACGAACCGCCAAAAAACCGTGTTTGATCGCCAGCTCTATGTGATCGCCACGTCCGATCCGTCTTATGCACTGGTCGCGATCATCGACTGCTTGGTGCAACTCAACGTTCTACCAGGCTTCCCGATCAAACGACTGCTCATGCTGTTTAGCGAGTGGTTCTCGGCCATCTTGGGGGACGCCGCAACGCTTGAGAAGCTCAAGGTGCTGCGCAAGACACGCCACCCCGAGACCGACCCCCAGTGGATGGCTGCCGAGGCCAAGGGGCTCAGGCTTTGCAAGAGCTTCAAGGAGTACACGGACAAAGTCGTAATCGACCCACAAGACCCGTTCTACATCCAAAAGAAAAAGTTTGCCAAGACCCGTGCGCAAATCCACGCCAAGTATCTCCATCGTCCGCACCACGAAATGAAGAGTCGCATCTCCAGTGACGAGGAACTCGCGTCGGCGTCGCTGGACGTGCTCGACGACGAATGGGAATCGCGCTGCGAGGCGGTGTACCGTTTGTTTATATCGCGCATGCACGACTTGGCCTCGTTCCTCTCGAACCTCGTCGTTCTCTCGAGCGGCTCGGCTCTGAATGCGCGTGACAAGAAAACTTTCTATGCGCGACGGCAATCGGCGGCCGAGCAAATGGCCTATGGGGTCAACGACTTGAATGATGGTCAAGAAACCCATGGAGAGGGTTCCTACTGGAAGTGGATTCTGCGCGAAAAACTCATCGTGCTCGACGTCTCGACGCTGCTCATCCTTCTCATTTTCAAGCATTTCCGATGCAGCCATGCGTGCAAGGGCGAGTATACCATGCACTTTTTCCTGGATGGCCTCTTGGGCACATTGACCAAGTTTATGAACAAGGACCTCGCGACCTACCTGCAGGTGTCTCGCCAGGACGACGATGCGAAAACCGGTTTCTACGCACTTGAAAATGAACTGCGGAAGCACAGTGTCCGCAGTGACGACAAGCAGAACGAATTTTCGACCCAGTCCACGCGAATGATCACGAGCATTCTTCGCATTCTCCAGAAGATGACGAAGCGAAAGCCCAATGTCATAAAGAATGCACTTGTCCGCACGTCATCGATCGTATGGCTCAAGGTAAGAGAAGATACGCACACGAACTGCTTATCTGTCGGATTTTCATGCCGATTTCAATTCTTTGTTTCGAGTAGCGTGTGATTTCCCTCAACATCACGACTCCTCGACTGTACGGCCTCAAGCTTGTGAAGTCTCAGGCCAAGTATCTCGGCTCCCAGGTGCGACCCGGAGGTTTTCGTACTTTCACCGTTCAGTGAATTTTCTCAAACTGTTTCTTGGTACGCTTGTCGTTTCCAGTGGGTGCGCAAGTACACTTGCTTCAACTTGCTCACCGACATATACATTCACGTGCGGCCCGAACTCAACGACGACTGGCTCGAGTACGAAGAGGAGGATTTGTCCAAGCAACCGTCGCAGGACTCAGTGGAGCGTCTCCTGTTTGGCGAGATGCAAGCGTACCACCACAAATACTACTGGGAGGTGATCAGCTCCAAACCGCTCGCGCCCGGTGTCTCGCTGGTCGTCGAGGCCCACAAAGAACTGGCGCAAGAGCACATATTCGACGTGGAAGGCGGCCGCATGGTCAAGTTATTCAACGAGTTGAAGCTCGAGCCCGTGCAGTTTTGTCAACAGTATGAAAAGTGGCTCGACCAAGAAGGTATTACCACCGACCAATCGGCGTTCTCGTCTCCACTGCCGATTTCTTTCGCGTAGTACAGGATGAGGAGCGATTGAGGGAGAAGCTTGGATGGGAACAACCTGAACTGGCTGTCTATCTACTGTAATATTCTTTTTTGCGTTCTTCTATCCTCTCATGGTACAGATTTTCGGTTTCCTGCATGGCCAGTCTCTAAGGACAAACATAACT